>RBNI01004228.1:0-14418 GCA_003990745.1 Jimgerdemannia flammicorona | reverse complement strand
AAAAAAAAAAAAAAAGCAATGGTGATCCTTATTTCCATTTTACAGCAGTAGAGAATAAAGTGATAAGGATCTCCAGTACCCAGGTTGAGGCTAGGAGTCCTTCTTGTATAGGTCCTCATGGCTCTTCTGATGTCTTGGAACATCCTTTCTTCAATTAAAATATCTTGGTGGTTTCTTGACCTTGAGGTTTGGTGAGCAGTAGACATTTCATTTGTACATAGTAAGTCTTTGAGCTATTTTGAGATTGGTGGGTCTTGTTGAGTTGCTGCTACTGCAGTTCCTTGATCCTTCTTTTATATTCCTCAAGATGTCTATACTGTAGTCATAATAACTCATAGTTAGTTATTATTACTCATCTCATAGTCTGGATAAGTCATGCCATATGATCTTCTTGTGCTCTAATCTGGTGGCTTGCAAAGAATTTCTGTCTCTTGTACTGATGTTATCATTCTGAGATCACTGTTACATCTTCCTCCTGAATAAGGATCTTCTTGAACATCCTTATTCATTGGTCCAGTTCAGAAAAATTTGCTGATCTCATAACCTCTAGCAGGGGGTTGAAAAGTAGTGTTTATGGGCTGGCATCTTCTCTATGTATTTGGTATAATAGTGAAGAGTCACTCTCTTCATATAGAGTAAGGGTCTGATTCTGATCTTGACCAATCAGTTGATGGTTCAAACTCCTCTGGCTTCAAAAGTCTCATGGATGAGTAGTTGCTGGTGCTATATCCCTTAGAGAATGGTCCAGACAGATTGTCTGCTGGTCATGGAATATGCTGTTATGATTTGTGGACTAGAACCTCATGGGTAGTCATTACATTTTGCTTCTCTTGTATAGGTTCATAGTACTTCTTAAGTCTATTCCTATATATTATGGTAGACAGTATGGTTTCTGAGATTTTTCTAAGCCAGAAGGTAGTTCCCTTGATATCTTATACATAGAAGGGTCCTTCCCATTTGGGCTCCAGTTTTTGTAACCATGAGGCTTCTACCATATTTCAATACAGTAAGACCTTTTCTCCAATTTGGATGGGTTCTAGGGTCTTGTAATTCTTTTCTACATTCTTTCTCATCAGCACTTGTAACTTGATGATATAATCTTCAGCCTTCTTTCTGATTTGGTATAGTCTCTGGATTTCTGAGTCAACCCATCTCTAAGTTTAGTCTAGATTTGTAGCTGAGGTTCCATCAGAATCTTCTTCTTCGAAGAGCAGTTCTCTTGGGGTAAAGTGTGTACTCTGTGACCATATGTCTTATAGGACAGAGAGGGCAGTTGGGAGGTAGTTATCCCAATTCTTGTATGTGTCTGAGATCTTTATCAGGATGTTCTTAAGAGTCTTATTAATTCTCTCTATCTGTCTATTTCCTTGAGGGTGGTATATAGTGATCTTGATGTGCTGAATCTTATATTTCTGATATATTATCTTGTGGAATTCATTGATAAATTGTGTGCCGCAGTCTGTAGTGATTTGCTTTAGTATCTTATAGTAGCAGATGATTTCTCAGTACAGGAAGTCAGCTATAGAGAGAGCATTGGCTTCTTGTAATACTCCTGCTTCTATCCATTTGGTAAAGAGGTCTATAATAACTATAATGTAGCAGTTTCCTGATGGTATTACTGGTAGTGGCCCAATGATATCTATTGTGATATAGTGGAAGGGGATAGGCTTAATTCTTGATGACCTGAGTGCTTAGTCTTACTGATCTTATTTCTGTTTTTGGTACTTATCACACCCTTTGACAAATTGATACAGATCTTCTTCCATCTTGAGCCAATATGGTTCTTCTTGCCTTGTCATATATATTAGTTTCTCCTGATGTCTTTGCTCATATACTTCCTTCATTACTTGATACTTCTTATGTTTGAGTATTATAAGCTTTCCTCCTTTCTGAGTGTAGTGTTGTCTAGTTCAAACTATTTCCAAGTTCAGTTGATGATGGTGATTGTCCAGAGTTTGAGGTAGTTGGGTATCTTCTGCTGCTCAAGATAGCTGATTAATCTATAGTATAACTCCTTATTTATGTTGAATAGTCTTAATGAGGGTATTTCAGGGTATTTTTGAGAGTATATCAGCATTGACATTAGTTCTTCCTGACAGTACAGTCATACTCTTGCAGTCTGTAGATTTATCTGGCATATATTTCTTTGGGGTTCAGAGTATAGAATAGCCAGGCAAGAGCAGAATAGTCTGTTTGAATAGTGAAGTATTTCCCAGCTAGGTAGTAGTGGAACTTGTCTACTACCCAAACTACTGCTAAGTATTTGAGCTTATATGACTTATAGTTCTGTTCTGCTCTGTGGGTACCTTAGCTTATATAGGAGATAACATATTCATATCTATCTTTCTTCTGAGCTAGGACTGCTCCAAGTCCTATAGTACTTATATTTGTCTGCAGGATAAACTCTAGGTTCCAATCTAGTCTTCTGAGGATGAGTGCTTAGGTCAACCTGGTCTTGAGTTCATTGAAGGTTTCTTGGTATTTCTTAGTTCATTCAAATTTGGTCTCCTTCTTCAGTAGCTTATAGATTGGTGCTGTAATATTGGAGTATTCTTTGATGAATCTTCTGTAGTAGGAGACCAGTCTAAGGAAGGTATGAACTTCTGTTGTTGTTCTTGATCTCAGGTAGACTGCAACAGCCTCAATCTTCATAGAGTCTGTGTGGATTCTGGTCTGATTGATGAGGTGTCCTAGGTAGGTGATTTCCTGAGCTATAAACTTATACTTCTTGGACTTGATGTAGAGGCCATACTTCTTGAGCTTCTTGAGAGCTATGTAGCTGTATGTGGTTGATATGTTTCTGTATAGTGTTGCTAAAGATGATCACATCATCAATATAAACAAAAAGCCATTTTCCAATCTCATTGCTAAAGACTCTGTTCATCATTCACTGAAAACTTACTGGGGTATTGCACATTTTAAATAGCATTTGCAAGTAGATATAGGTAGCATCAGGTGTGATGAAGGTTGATTTCTCACTGGTATCTTAAGTGAGATCAATCTGATAGAAGCCTGAGAACAGATCCAAGGTAGTATAGTATTTGGCTTCACTTCTAAGAGTGATAAGGATTTCTTGAATATTTGGCAAAGGCTGCCTATCCTTCTTAGTGATTGCATTGAGCTTCCTGTAGTCAATGCAGAGTCTTGGGACAAACTCTCCAGACTTACTTCCTTTCTTTGAGATAAGGACAATGGGTGAAGTCCAGGGACTGATAGTTTGCTTGATGATTCTGGCTTCTTCCATTTTCTTGAGTTCTGCTTGCAGCCATTATCTATAGATAGGTGATATAGGTCTGACTTTCTGGTAGATGGGCTTGGTATTGCCAGTATCAACTTTATAGTAGTACTTGGATTCTTAATTGTAGATATCTCTGAAGTCTGTAGCAAGTAATTCTTCATTCTAATGTAGGATCTTGAGAAGTTATTCTTCCAGGAGAAAGTTTTCTCCAATAGTATATGTATGCTTATTCTGGTCCTTGTCTTTCTTGTACTCAAGTTTGGTAATCTTGGTAGCAGCATAGACTTCTCTTCCAGTAGATCCAAAGCCTTGTTCTCCTCTCTTAGTCTTGATGAGTTTGATGGCTTCAGTGATCTTGGGTTTCTTGATTTTGTAGATCAGTATCTGGCCAATCCTGTCATGCTTTTTGATTTCAAATAGAGTAGTGGGGTTGTGATTTCTGACTATGAGAAAGATCTTATCAGTGTAATCAGGATTAATTACTCCTTCTTCAACTGAGATTTCACTTTTGATCAGACTACTTCTGATCTTGATAATTCTGGCATAGTTCTCTGATAACTTGACTCCAATTTCAGTACCAAGTAGAGTAGTGGTCTGTGGTTTGAGGGTAGCATCTTGAATGCTGGTAAGGTCAATTCCTATAACTTCTTCAGTCTTATATTCTGGGATCTTAGCTTCAGGGTAAAACTTCTTAATCTTGAGGGTGATATCTGGTTCTTATTCCTCCTTATTATTACTGTCAGCTTGAAGCTCTGGGGGCTGGTCATCTTCTTTGGCTTTCTTTTTTACTTCAGCAGCTTTTTATTCATACTTCTGTTGGTGGATTTTCCTAACTTCACTGATACAGGACCAGCAGTTATTCAGATGTTCAGAGCAGTATATCCTAGTACCATGGGGGCATCTTTCTTAAGAAGCATAGCTATTAATGATCTTATTGTACTACTGCTCATCTGTGAGCTTGGGTGTCTTGTTCTTATTCTTGTTCACTAAGTATATAAAGACTTCTGTATCCTCTTCATCTTCTTCCTTCATGTCTGATAGAACTCCTTTATGGACATTGATAGAGACTTGTATCTTTCTTTCTCTATAGTTAATCTGCATCTTTTGGACATTGAGGTTAATGATGGCCTTGGTCTTATGAAGCTATTAGTTACCAATGAGGATGTCATAGTTAGTGGTACTTATAACAATTATATCTACTGGGATAGTAGCTCTTCCTATCTTGATGGTGACTTCTTAGATTTTGCTAAGGAGAATAGCTCATATATTATCTGCTGTGACATAGACCTTCTTAGTGGACTCTTCAATGTCCTAGCCTAGGCAGTCAATTGTCTTCTTGCTTATGAGGCATCCTCTAGCATTGGTATCAATAATGGCATCAAAGATATAATCTTCAATCTGGTATAGGGTATAGGCTGATATCTTGTACTGATCTTTGAATTCTTTACCTGAGTCTTTGGATTATTCCTGTACATTGTGAGCTTCTACAATCTTATACTCTTGATTCTTGACAGTAGTTACAAGTCCTACTCTTAACTGCTATCTAAAGGCAGGGACTTCAGCTAGCTGTCCAAAAGTAGCATTGATCTTCTGTTCCTTGAGATTCTTATAGATATCATACTAGTGGATCTTGGTCTTATACAGCTTCTATTCCTTCTTACTTTTGCTTTCTCCTGAGACTGGAGTAGTGCCTTCAATGATTTGATAGACAGCTTCATCTAAATCTATGTCTTAATCAATCTCCTTGAGTTGGGTCTTGCTTTGAATAGTAACAGCTAGGATCTTCTTCAGTCTTCCAACTGGCTTACTATTGCTCTTCTTGTCATAGGGCTTGGATCAGGTTCTGGTACCTTCAGTAGTAGGGTAGAATTCGAGCTCTTTATAGTATTCTTTATCATCAGTGTCACCAATCTCCTCAATGATTACTGTATTGATTTGTTCTCTGGTTCTGGTAGCATTACTTGGTTGGGCTTTGTGTCTTGTTTCAGTCATGTAACTCTTTACATAGTGACCTTCTTCTCTATATCTAAAGTATATGATATTGCATTCTTCTATAGTAGCTGTAAATCTCTGTACTGGTCTTCTGTTGGTACTTCAGACTTCTCTAACAATATCACCAAGATATACAGTCATCTCAGCAAACTGCTTGGTAAGTTCCTCTACTGGGTCAGCTTTGGCTACCTTGGAGGTAGGTGGAGATGGTTGTCTGTTTATAACTGTAGTGGGTATGATACTAGTTGACTTTGATAGTTTCATCTTGATGCCAGTTATTTTCTCCATTGAGTGTTTGGTAGGATGTCTGGCAGTCTAATATCTCTATACAAAGATCACTTTCTGATCAAGGGTCAGTATAGCTGAAATAGACCAGATTGTTAGGGAAATTTCAGGGTAAACTCCTTTGAGGAAAGTTAAATCTGCTATTTGTTCCTTGAGATGGTCATTATAGCTAGCCAAGACAATCTGGTAGCAGATTTAGATATAGAATGAGTTGGGATCTTTACTGAGTTCCTGGCAGATAGTATTGAGTTGATCTTTGAGAGCTTGCTTGATCTCTTCAATATAGTATATAGTTCTGAGAAAGGTCTTCATATTGGCAAGTCTGGCTGCACCAGCATCAGTAATGATAGCTATATTGAATTTATCTCTGGCAAGTCCTCTGAGGCTGACTGGTAGAAGGGCCAATTGTACATCTATGTTGAGGGCTCATATAGCAGTGAATTGTTCAAAGTTTTCAATAAATATCAGGATTGATTCTTCAGTAATATATCTAAAGAATGTGGAGAGATGAATTTCTATCTTATCTTGAATTCTTGCAGAGGTGACTCTTGTAGTCAGGGTAGTTATTATAGTAGTTGTTTGTTTTTCAGCTTGAAAGTGAGAGATTCGTCTTGAATCACCAGCCAATGGGCACCAAGTTGTTATGTAGTAGTTGCTGAGTCCTTTAAATATATCAGATTCTCTTCAAGGTATATCTCTTAAACTAACTCAAGTTTATTATAAGTAAGTTCTTATTGGAGTACCTTCTCAAGATCTTATAGTTCTCAAACTTCTTATCTTTAAACTATCTTATTATCTCTTTAGATTGCTTATAAGGAATTATATATATTGTACTGAGTAGACTGACTTTATTTCAAAGGAAATAAGAGAGATATTTATACAAAATATAATTCAATGGTTGCTAAGATATAAAGCTAAATATAAATTCCATTAACTAAATAAAATACTGGGACACAGAAAACTGCCAAGTTCCAGTATTGGTACAGATAATTGTACAGATTCAGAATGCTGGTATAATTTCAGTGATATAGAAAAAGAGTGTTGGAATAATTCTGAGTCATACAAGATCAAAATACCAGTAAAGGAATAGCTGTTATATAGGAAAAGAATGCTGGCAAGATATACACATCTCTTTCCAGTACCATTCCGGTTATACAACCTTTGGAAGGCACTTACAACATCATTTTTGGAGAAAAGAGACTAACAACATGGTGACTGATAGGCAACCTGAGGTGCGTACTGGGCAGGGTGGCCCAAGCACTTTCAACTAGCAGTAGGTGGAGAGGGGTCCAGGCCTGGGGGGGGATATAAGGGGGCTGCTGTGGAAGGGGTGGAGGAGGTGGTGGAGGCTTAGGATCTAGGAGGGCAAGCTTTGCAGAGACAGTGAAGGGGAGACAGCAGGTGTCAGGGCTGGAGGGCTGGCTGAGGAAGGGCAAGGAGACCGAGAAGGTGATAGTGTAGGAGAGAGCAGCCCTTGGAAGAAGGAGCAGTGGAGCTGGGGGAGTAGCAGCTAGGGGGAGTGTGACTGCTGATGGCAATGGGACTGTCAATCTGGAAAAAAATCCAGATGTGATGGCTGATGGTGAGGCTGAGTGGCTGAGGTTTAGAAGACAAGGGGACTTGGTGGATGGTGTAATGGGTCTGGTGGTGGCCCCATTGCTCAAAAAATCAATCTTGGTGTTTGCAGTTACACTGTACTTTCAGGGCCTAGCAGTGATGGTAAAAATGGTGCTAGAGCTCATCACTAAGCAGGTGGTAGGAGCTGTATCCATGAAGTTTTTGAAGAGACTAGAGGGAGTAGAGGTGGGTTTTGAAGAGGTGGCACCATTGGAGGAGGTGCTGAAGGTTGGATTGGTGGTTGGGGAGATGTGTGTTCTGATGGCACATTGCCTGAAGTGGGATCCCAGGGTGGTCCAACTGCTGGTGAAAGGAGTGCCAACAGTGATGGTGATGGAGATGAGAAAGAGAGTTGAGGATTTCATGGCAGAATATAGAGAGGTGGTGGATATTGGATTCAGGGTCTGAGAAGAGACCTCGCTCAGGACTGGGGACGTAGATGTGAGGATTCAGCTGGCTGGGAAGGAAGCTACTGGGAAGGCGAGGGACTGGCCTTCGGCAATGGTCTGGGGAGTAATCTTGTGTAAGGTAACAAGGGTAAAGGGAAGTAAGGAGGAGGAGGAGGATTTATTGGAAGTACTAGAAGAGTTAGATGGTGCTGTAGAGAGGTGAGTAAAGGCTTGGGCAGCTTTCATGGAGTCGACGCACTTAGAGGTGGTGGATGGAAAGCGGATTTGAGTGACCAAGGAGCAGTGGGAAAGGGCTCAGGGGTGTAAGAGACAGAAAGAGCTGCTGGCCAAGCTGGATAACAGACTACTGGGGGATGCGAGCAAGGTGAAGGGCACAGGGGAAGCCGAAGCAAGTATCTGGGCCAGTGAGGGGGAGGGGAAGGACAAAATAGAGGTAGGGGAGGATAAGGAGAAGACTAGTAAGGACCCATATGCTGATGGTATGCTAGAAGTTTGGGAGGAGGACTAGAAGGGCTCCCCTACCCCTACCCCTCTTATCAGGCATGGCCTGGCTTCCTGAAACAGGGCGGTAGAAGATGTGCCAATGCGAGGGGCCCAGAGGGTGCAATTCAGAGTTCCAGAGGCGGTATATAGGGGACAGGTGGTGGCGGCTGACGAGGAGGAACTGGTGGATGTCCTGGAGGTATGGGATGAGTCTTGGAGCTGACACCACAATGTTGGATGGAGGGAGGCCAGCAACTCTGGGGGGAAAGGAGGTGGGGAACTTACTTTGGATATACCAGATGATGAATAACCTGGCAGCAGAAGAGTTGGGGGAGGTGGACTTGCGAGTGATGAGTGATGAGCATTGGGCAGAAATACTGCAGGGGAATGGAGTAATGAAGGCATTGAAGACAGAAATTCTTGCAGTGTACCTAGAGGAGGAAGGGTATGAGGTGGATAAGGAGAGGGAGGCAGAGATGGCAGTCGTTGCTGGAGAGAGGGCTGAATACTGCTGGAACAAGCATCATAGACTATAGCTCTGGCAAGAGGTATGCATTGAATACCAAGAGGAGTTCGAGGAGAAGGCAGATGGAAAGATGAATGAACTACTGGCTGGATTGGAGGCTCAGAGGGCAGAAGAGGAGGAGGTGGCTGTGGAATACAATCTGGACACAGTGCAGGAGGAGATGAGCATGGAGTAGTAGAGATCAATTGACAACATAACATATTTCATTATGAACAGTACAACCAACATTTTTTCTTTAAACATGAATGGGTTATGGGGTGCTGCTTGACGTAGGAACATTTTTACTTAGATGAAGGGATTGGAGGCCGATCTCTTCCTCTTGCAGGATGTTAGGTGTGAGGATGATTTTGATAAGATGGAATAGATGAAGGAATGGGGAGGTGTGGCGATTTGGAAGGGCAAGGTTGGGATTTTGGTTCGGAAAGGCAGAGGGGAGTTACAGGATGTGAGGAGCTGGGGGGAGAGACTGGTCTGGGGTGAGTAGATTCATACAGGCTGGGAGCCAGTTACAGTTGGCTCCTGCTACTGTCCTGTGGTATGGAGTGAGTGGGTAGATTGGGTGAAAGGTTTACAGAAGAGTGGGAGCCTTGTAGAGGCTGGGGTGGATATGCTTGAGGGAGATTTCAATATAGTTTGGGACATACTATTGGATAGAACAGATAGAGGATGAGGTGCTGAGAGCAGGAGTGGAGAACTAATGGTATGGGAGGAGATAGAAAGACTAAGTGTGCTGGTAGATGCTGGTAGGGAGTGCTGGAGAAATAGGAGGGTTTATACACATTGGGCAGGGGGTCTGGGGATAAGAATTGACTAGATTTTGACAGCCAGCTACTGGGGCCTAGATGTTTGGAAGTCACTGGAGGTGAAATGGTGTCCATGGTCGGATCACTGGGGGCTTTTGGGACAGGGGTGCTTTGGGGGAAGTGGGGATGGGCCTGGACATTGACACCTCAATTTCTCTTTATTAGATGATGAGATCCAGTGGGATGAGTGGGCTAAGAACATTCAGCTGAGGGTGGAGAACTGGCAGCAAGAAGGTGCCTCAGTTAGGGTTTGGTGGATGAGGATGAAGGAGATGGCCAAGATTTACTGGAGTGAGGCTGGCAAGGAGGCAGGGAAGCAGCAGAGGCATAGAGTGCATTAGGCTTCTACTAGATTGACTAGGCTCCTAGAGGAGTGGGTGAGGCTGATGATGTTGGAGGGAGAAGAAGATTGGAGATTAATGAGGACAAAAATGGAGGTTGGGAAACTACAACAGGTGCTGTGGGAAGAGGAAGAGGCAAGGGTACAGAGCTTGGCAGCATGGCTTCACTGGCAGGATCTGAAGGAAGGAGAGAGGCCTTCCAAGTTTCTTACAAGAGCCCTTAGAGTAAGACAGGTACAGCAATGATAGGAAGGGGTGTTGAACTCAGATAGTATACTGGTGCATGGTGTACAGGATATTCTTGGATCACTGAAGGAGAGATGGAGTAGATTGTAGAGTGAGGAGGAGGATGGGGCAGACACCGCAACCATTGACTGAATATTGGAGGATTGGCACCCACCACAAGTCGAGGGGCTAGGTGACCTGGTGATGCCTGTTGTAATGGTGACCCCAGAATGATAACATCAGCACAGGAGACAGCCTTTCCTTGCAAGCCACTAGATTGGAGCACAAGAAGATTATATGGCATACAAGATGAGCAATGATGACCAACTGTGAGTCATTGTGACCACAGTACAAGCACCCTGAAGAATATAAAAGAAGGATCAAGGAACTGCAGTAGCAGCAACCAATAAGAACCACCAATTCCAAAATAGCTCAAAGACTTACTACAAACAAAATGCCTGCCACCCGCCAAACCTCAAGGTCAAGGAACCACCAAGGTATCTCAGTCGAGGAAAGGATGTTCCAAGACATCAGAAGAGCCATGAGGACCCACTCAAGAAGGACTCCTAGTGTCAACCTGGGTACTGCAGACCCCTATCACTTTATCCTCTACTGCCATGAAATGGAAACAAGGATAACCATTGCCACCAAATGCCTCTAAATGTGGCAGAAGTACGAAATAGGAAACCTCCTCTGCTGGGAGTTTCCACAGGCCAGCACCCAAGAGCTACAAGATGCTACTCCCATGGACATATGTGAAACAAGGACAGCTAAGAAGATCCATCAGATCTTCAGGCATGCATCATAGTCAATCCCCAACTTGGAGTATGTTAGAGTCTCAGACTTCAGAGACCTGTCATCCTGCCATATTAATGCACTAGAAGCCAGGGTGGCTATAGAAGCCCAGTCCACTATCACCCTCAACAGCAAAGAAGTAGAAGACTTCTGGCACCCCATCCTCCAGGACAACCCAGACCAATTCCTGCAAGAATTGATCTCAGTATTCTAAGGCCCAAGCATCTAGGTTAGATCTCCCCAAGACCCCACATTTGTTCCTTATTTTGTGGAAGAGAACCTCATAGACTGGAGAGCTCCAGATCTTATTCCTGATTTTCCTGCCACAGCCAAATGTGATGATGTCATCGGTGATGACATCATCCTGTGCAACATATCCAAAGTATGTGAAATGTGTGACCTGCATGACGAATTCGCGGATCTCATCTCCTTCAGTGATGATGATGATGATGATGATAAAGCCCCCATGGTCCTGAACTTTCTGCTCTAAGTTCTTTGTTACACTGAATAATGCCAGCACCGGTATTCTCATATAATACCAGATAATGCCAGCACCGGTATTCTGAGGTGATGTGAAATTGTTCCAGCACCAGCATTTTGATGTGATACTAAATAATGCTAGCCTTGGAACTTAGTAATTTTAGTTATTGGAATTTATATTTAGCTTTATATCTTAGCAACCATTGAATTATATTTTGTATAAATACCCCTCTTATTTCCTCTGAAATAAAGTCAATCTTCTTAGTGCAATACACACACTTCCTTACAAGCAATCTAAGAGATAATAAGACAGTTAAAGATAAGAAGTTTGAGAACTATAAGACCTTGGGAAGGCACTCCAATAAGAACTTGCATATAACAAACTTAAGTTAGTCTAAGAGATATACCTTGAAGAGAATCTGGTATATTTGAAGGACTCAGCAACCACTATGTGACACTGTACAGAAAAATGAGATCCACCAGGTTCTTGCCATGACAATGCCAGGTATAGTATCTGGAGAGGATGGTCTGCCCTGGGGCTTTTGGAAGTGAATGGTTGGAGTCCCAGGGGTGATAGGAGAGATGACAGCATTGTGCGACTTTATTCTACAGACAGGGAGGTGGGTGGGGGAGCAGGACCTTGGGCTGGTGATGCTGCTTTATAAAAACAAAGAAAGGTGGGAGGATTGGAAGAACTGGTAACCAATAATGTTGCTATATATAGACAGAAAGTTGGTGACTAAGGTGGTGGTGGCAAGACTACAGAAGGTGGCCCAGCAAGTTGTGGGTATTGAGCAGAGGGGATTTGTGGGTGGTCAGCTCATCAGGGATGGCACTGTCTGGGTATATGGAGTTATTGAAGGGGCAAGGGCCTGTGGACTGGATGGGTATCTAGTCTTCTTAAACCAGGAGAAGGCTTATGACCAGGTGCGAAGAGTCTGGCTGGTGAAAGTTTTGGATAGAATGGGGGTTCCATACTAATTCTGATCAGCGATGGTCAGTGTAACAGTTCTAGTTTCTAATTGAGGAAGCAACTAGTTCTGGTAATCCTAAGTAGCTCGAAGAGATACTAAGGGTTCAAGTGTTCTCGAAGGATTTCTGAGAGAAAATATTCTGAAGCTTTATTCATGAGAACAAAGGAGATATTTATACAAGATCTGAAAGAAGGATCCAGAAGGATCTGAGAAATCAAAGGAAAATGCCAAGAGGAAAGTTCTTGGCAAAGATGACAAATGATGACAAATAAAGTTCTACAAGTTTCCAGGACATTCAGTAACTAACTAAATAAGTACTAGTTAATACTCAGCACCAAGAAGGGAATTTCTAAGTACGTGGAAAGTGCCGGAAGGTTATATAATATTCAAGAAAGATGGAGAAAAGAAATAAACTATGCTAAAATATTACAGTCAGCCTACTGGAAGGGAGTAGGGCTGCACTCATGTATAATGGACATAGAGGGGTAGCATTCCCCTTGGGTAGAGGGGTGCCCCAGGGGGACCCACTGTCCCCCATTTTGTATGCTCTTTCCCTGGAACCCCTTATGGACAGAATTAGGCAGAGGATAGCGGGGCTCTCTGTCTTTGGCATAGGATGGAAAGTTGGGGCCTTTGCAGATGACATGGTGGTTGGTTTGGGTTCGATTGCTGATGTTGAAGAGCTCAAGAAGATGGTAGAGTGGTATGAGGAGAACTCTAGAGCTAAGCTGAATTGGCATAAGTGTGAAACAATGGTGCTAGACAACAGTCTGGTAGGAGGGGAGGTTATAGGAACAATCATCCCCACCGGTGAAGTAGTGCAGTACTTGGGCATCTATTTGTCAGTCTATGGGTCAGTTCTGCCCAGACTTTGGTGGGAGCAGAGGATTGGGATCTGGGAGGAGATCCTGCGGAGTTGGGGGGGAAGACAATTTTCTCTGGCAGGGCAGGTCTCGATTTTGAATGTCTACTGGCTGCCGAAGTTGTGGTACCTGGTGTATCATCTGGACTTCCCAGCCTGGGTAGTGAAGAGATTGATAAAGTCAGCGAAGGGATGGATTTGGGCTGGCAGGTGGAGTCAGATTGGTTGAGAGACCTTGTCCCTACCAGTGGTGAGAGGTGGCCTTGGGCTGGTTGACTTTCCCAAATAGTTACACTGCTTGTGAGCATGGCAGCTAAAGAGGGCAGTGGAATTGAGAGGAGGTGGTTGAGTTCCTCTGCTACAGAAGATCTAGGAGAGGCAGTCATCGCCAAGGGGCTCAACTGGCGATCTCCTCTCATTGGTTGGACTTCAGAACACTGAACAACTGTGATATAAAGGATTTTGGTGGGGGATAACAGAGGGGGTGCACCGCATTGGAATTTGTTGGCAGGGGAATGAAGGAGAGGAGGCTTGGGACCCAGCAATGTGAAGATGGGATCATATACTGCTGGGTGGCACTCCTTTAATTGAGTTTGACATTGGTGATGGAATGGAATGCCAAAGGGGACTGGGCCAGGATCTGTGGCCTAGCAGTTGGCAAGAAGTTGGAATTGGCAAAGAGTGGAACTGGCATGGTGTTTGGACCTGGAGTGCCACAGTGAGAAAGTGGATACCACCAAAGTACTGGGTGGTCTGGTGGCATATACTGCAGAGGAATGTTATGCTCAACTTTTGCTCAAAGCACCTTATCATAGGGGGTTGCTTCAACTGTAAGGAGTACCATAATATAGGACAGGAGGGGGGTTATGTACAGATGCCTGAACATTGGCTAGAAAAGTGTGAGGTGTTGGGGGATTTTTGGCAGACAATTGGGGAATGCTTGGGGGTATGGCATAGGAGAGATGAAGTACAGGGGAGGTGGGAGGACTTGAGGGATAGATTGGTAGGGGGGATAGGGAAGGAGTGGCTTACTTTGGGCTGAGCTTTGACTATTTGGGTAGGGCTGGCTGATCACTGGCTATTTGTTTTTGAGGGTAGAAGTAGACAGAGCTTGGAGGACCAGTTGTTGTAGTGGCATAGGCTTATGGAAGACACCTTAACAGGCTGGTGGCTTGGTTGGGGGCTGCAGGGTAGTCAGAGGCACTGCTTAGTAGAGAAAATTTGTGGATAGAGTGGAGGGAGGGTTGGCATAGTTGGTGAAAGGGTGACCTTTATTCGTGAGGAGGTGGGGAGGGGCCCCTCTGTGGGGATTGGGTAGTGGTTGGTGATGATGTATACTTATTCATAGACTGGTAATAAAGGTGGAGTCCAAGTGACTATAAAAAAA
>RBNI01004227.1:0-14423 GCA_003990745.1 Jimgerdemannia flammicorona | reverse complement strand
GCAGAACCCGCCACCATACCACCCAGTATTTAGGAGGAAGCCACCATCGCACCTCGGCACTCCAAGACCAGATACCCGCCCAGTCCCACTCCTCGCCGATCCCTGCTGCCTGCCAGCCACTCGGCCAAAGATCCCAGCCAAGACGCTGCTAACACTCCACTCCATCCCCAATAGCAAATGTTTCAAGTGGAGCACCCCCCAGGAGCAACCTATCCCAACTCCACATACCGGGCCCCCACAACACCTCCCCTTCATTGCCCTGCCAACGCAGGCCAATTCTGTGTGCTCCTTCTACCACTCCTCACTAAAAGCCCCTGAATCTCAGCCGCCGTGCACCATTCAGCCCCACCATAGAGAGCAGATCTCCAGAGGACCCTCGAGGGGAGGATCTCATCTCCCACACCTTCTGCAGCAGAGGCACCCAACCCCCACCCTTCAGTTCAGCAGCTCTCTTCAACCACCAGGCTCGTAAGCTAAGGATGATTTCATTGTCAGGGAGTGGTATGATCTAGAGAGTAACATATACTTGGTAGTCACCAATTTGGAAGAGTAGATTGCAGACTTCCTTACTAATAACATGTGAGGTTCTGTCAGCTGTAGCAACTGCTTGAGTTTGTTGTACCAAGAAGGTGAAGACCTTGAGTCTATTGGCTGTTTTTTCATTGATGAAGTTATCTGAGACACTACTGTCTATCATAATCTTAACAGGTGCTTAGTTGACAAAAGCTTGAAGTGTAAGTAGTTTATCTGATCTAATGATGGTGATTTCAGTTGTAGGAGCTTTCCTTCTATTGGTTCTTCTTTGAGCCAGTTCATTGATACAAGAGAAGCAATCATCAATTATTTGGGAAGAGTACATTCCAATACTATGGGGGTATCAGCCACTTGGTATATATCTATTTTCGATTTTCTTATAGAATTGTTCTTCTTTATTCACTGTAGGTTAGGCTGGAGCCTTGTTTGATGAGCTAAATCCTTTGGATCCTCGGATGGTAGGTAGTAGTTCAGAGACTTCCTTGACTGTCAGGATTGACTCAATTTTCTTGAATAGAATCTGCACAATGCAGAAATCAATAGGAATCTTGAAGGGTGTCCAACTATGGTTTCAGATGAGAATAATAATTTTGCCTGTATAATCTTCGTCAATGACTCCTCCTTCTACTGAGAGTTCTTTCAATGCTAGGCTGCTACAATAGCATATTCTTCCAACATGTCCTTCAAGAATTTGGATACTGATTTCTGTATAGACTTACTTGACTTCTCAGTTGGAAACTATAGCTTCTTTAGCTGCATATAGGTTATATCTGGCTACTTTTTGACTTCCTTTGATTGGGGCCTTGACAGTTTGTCTTAACTTGACAAAGTCTAGTGTTCTGATGGTCAGGTTGTTGAGGTGGTACAGAGTAGTAACAGTTGCTTATATTGCTGTTCGGGGTTTCTGGTTGAGGCAGATACTGGTTATGTGTCTTGTTTTTTAGCAATAGAAGCATGCTCCACTTCTTTGAAGTTCATTCCTTTCTCCTTTAGTGAGTTTCTTGAAGGTACTCAGCTGGGTAGGTTCGTGATTTCTGAGTGTCCAAGAGGTGGATGTAGAGAGAGCTCGGGATGCTTCATGCTTGGGTTCTTCTTTCTTGGTCCAAGTCTTTTCCTTATTATTGAATTGTCTTCAGGGCAGAATTGGTCTAGCTGTTAGAATTCACTTAACCATAGTCTTGATTCTTGCTAGGCACCATTATTGGTGATCACAACCAACTGAGTGGCCTTGTTCTCAGATTTTTCTAGTAAGCCATTCAGGTAGTACATCAAATAGATGGTCTGCTCTTGTACCATTTCATGCTTCATCATTGGCAATATATTCTAAGCCAATGGTGTTCAGAAGTGACCTGAGTTTTGTACAGAAGGTTTCGAATTCTTCTTTGCCATGTATATCGAATTTGAGGTTGCAGAGTTTTACTTGAGATTCTGCAATTATGGTTTTGCTATAGTATTGAGCAATCATGAGTTGTTTGAGTCCAGGGGCTGCAGGATGGGCTCTATATTCTGGAGCATTGTTTGCTGCATTCTGAGTAACTACTGTAGGTTGGGTGTTCTATGTGAGGGGTTTTTCAGAAAGAGTTTACCACTATTCTTTGGCAGGTCCTCAGAAGAATGTAACAACTCAGCAGACATAGGCTGTAGTTGTAGCAAAGAGTTGTTCCAGAGTGTGGTCTTGATTGTTTGTCAGAAGGCAGTCAGCAACTCACTCATTGGTCTATTGATTGGCTTCGAAGTTGGTGTCAACTACACTAATGAAGCTTTGGACTTCTTGTACAGTACTATTGAAGGTAGGTAGGCTCAGATTTTTGGTAGGTTAGGTCTGTTTGGCTAAGGCAGTAATAGTTGCTGCCATTATTGCTACCTGGGCTGTGAGGTCTAGAATCTGTTAGTTTGTTATGTTGTTTACTGGAGGTGGTTGGACTGCTGGTAGTAGTATTACTAGTACTACTTGAGATACTGGTGCAGAGTGTGATGGGGTTTTTTGGGTCTGTGTAAGTTGTTGGAGTAGTAGTTGTGGGTCTGGAGTGAGGGCTCGATAGATAGCTGTTTGTTGCTGTATAGGTGTATTCTGGTCTGATGGAGGTGTATCTCCTTCAGTAGTGTATTCGGGATCAAATTTACTGAGATACTCCTCCTCCTCTTCAGTTTGGTCTTTATGTAATTGGGTTTGCTTGGTGTCAAAGTAGACAGAATCAGTTGTATATCTGATTTCAGATGGACTTAATTCAAAGTCAAGTTCTGGTTTGGTATTGGTTTCAGATTTAGGTAGAGTAGTAGCAGGGCCTGCTTTTAGTTCAGAGTTGGGTAGTTGATGAAGGATTTCTCTTGCTTCTTCTTTAAGAATATGGTGGGCCTTGCTGTTCTGAAATCAGTAGTATAATGCAGTCTTGGTCCTAATATGGTAAAAGTCAGTAAAGTTGAGCCACTTAGCTACAGAGGCTTGGGCTTCATGAGGAACTAAGGCTAGAAAGACTGCTGATGGTTGTCCTAGGTCGCTTAGATTTATGGAGCTAATAAAACTCTTATTGAGAAGAGTAAAGAAGACTTCAATAAGACCTTCTTCATTCTGACTTGCTGGGTATAGTGTAAGGAGTTCAGTGAATAGGGTTTCACCTATTTGCTGATTTAACTGGAGTATTTCTTTCTTCAAATAAAGTTTGTCCCACTTGTTGCAGGTGTGGAGGTTAAATTGTCCTTGTACATCAGGTTTAATTCTCTCCAGATTGTCAGATGGTTCAAGATAAATTCCAGTTCAGAGGTTGGACTTTATACCAACTTGTAGGAATTCACAGAGGGGTTTGTAGTGAGGTGAGGAAGTATCTTGAAGTGGAATTGGATTGTAAACTACTGCTACCAAGTTGTAAGAGAGTTGCTTTTTTAGAGTAACCATTATGTAGTTCTGAAAGGGTTTTTTGGAAATTCTGGATATTCTGAAAGACCGTTTTCTTATAGTCAAGATCAATTTCATATGGAGTATGTCCTCTATGCTTATTGATTTCAAGATCGGGTTAACATCTCAACCAAAGTCCTTTTTCAGACTAGTTCTGGATGTTCAGAATTTTCTATATTTCAGGAAGTTTAAGAAACTAAGACCAGCTTAGTTGAATTGACATATTGCTGCAGACAATACCCAATTAGGAAATTTTGTGATGGGGTTAGGAGTGGGACCTAACAGGGAGTGGATTTACTTAAGAGTGGTTTGTGGATTATTAAATAGATTTATTCACTATTCATGATATTGCTATACTAGGAGTAGTTGTGTGAAGGGATATTGTGGGAAAGTACTCAGAAGTTGTATTCGGATTGTTTGAGTCTGAGATTCTGAGGTCTGGGGGAGGGAATATTTATACTAGTGAGAGGCTATCTAGACTATACTAGATATAGATATAGTACTTAGTGCCTTGCTGAGTCAGAATACAGTTATATAGTACAAATGTGATCTGATATGTCCAGAGATTGTCTGACTGCTGAGTCAGTTCACAGTCATATCATATAAGGCTAATCTAACTATACTATGACTGCTAAGCTATTTATAGATTTAGACGCTATCTGGTTAGTCTTTGATGACATCACTATTGATGACATCATTGCTGGCAAAGTCTGAGCAATTTTCTGACTTCTGATGTCATCAGTTCAAAGGTGTTGTTACTTCTGTCTCTTGCAAAATTATGACTATTCTTGATAGCAGTAGTTGTATAAGGATAACAGGTCTTGGTTCTCTTTTTTTTTGGTCTGCTAGCACATTTGTGAGGACTGGCCATCTTTGTCTAGGGTGAGGGCTCTCAATATCACAGCTGGGGGTTTGAACCTTTCAGAAATGATATTTTCTGTAATCTGAGGTAATTTCTAGTAGTAATATCTGTCACGTGGATGACTTGAGATTGGTTTCGATGATGTCAGCTTTCTTGAGTTTAGATGAAGTATCTATCACTCTCCAATGGAGGTGATATAGATAGAGTGAATAGAGTTATTCAAATGTATTTTACTTCTACTAAGTAATGAGATCTTGTATAGTCACAGTATATCTTAGTCTTGAGTTGATAAGTACAGTTCATGAATCTTTTGATGGATGAGATAGAGTTCTTCTTATCTTGATTTAATTTTGGTACTTTCAGTTTCTTTTTGTAATAGTACCATATACTAAACTAGTTATAGAGGTTCAGAGTCAGTCTTATAGTTATAGTACTTCTTCTGGTATTCTTGTATCTTAGTGGTAGGTTCTTATACTTGCTAGTGTATTTTGTATAACCAGATGATCTCTTCAGTAACTTGTTTTGTAGTCTCATATATGGTTTCCAAATTGGTTCTAAGGATGACATGCAATTTTGGTGGCTTGGAAGTTGTGTGCTTATATAACTACTCTATACTAATCAGAAGACCCCACTGATATAGCACCTGCCTTAGCCCCAATAACTGCCCCTAGCCTAGCACTTCACTAGTTTACTATAATCATTCTTCTTCCTATCTGTGATAGCCATCTCCTCTCCTATCCCAACTCTATCTAAAAAACAGTTATCTATATTAATATTATACTTACTGGGAAGCTTGCCAAAGCCCAGAGGGCCCCACCAGAGATACTGAGGATTTGTAAATAATCTATACTGATACTTGATGCCCAAGATCAGCTAATATTCTATATAGTCTATAATATATCAAGATGATATCTTATTGATGATAGTAAAAGAAAGAAGATACTGCATCAAAATAAATATATCCTAGATATAGCCAAAGGTATCAGAGACTACAAAAAAGTAGAAAAAAGTACTGATCTAATACTAATAAAGAAGCAACTCATTACTATTATCTCCCTCTCACTATACCTTATAGATATAGCAAACCAACCTGAGATAGAGAGAGTAAAAGTAAAGAAAAGAAGACTCAAAAGATTGTCTACCAATCTTGTGACAGATATGGTAATAGAGAAAGAGGTAATGTCCCTCAGTCTTATATATAATACTATAGTAATTTTATTATATTATATATATCAAATAGTAAATATTTATAAAATCCAAATTTAACTTAAAGAAAAATATAGAATATTCATCTATAGGATATATAATAAAATATTATATTATATATTATATAGCAGAATAATTATTCTTTATATAATTGCAAAATTTTTCTACAGATATCCTCTCTATTATAAGTATAATATTTTCTAGAATATTTTGAAATACTCTATAAATCTATCTTATCTTTTTTAAAATCTTTTGAGTAGTATATATTTCTTATTAGCTCTATATGATTTTAGATGATTTCATCAATGAGCTTTTCTCTAATTACTTTGACAGTATATACTTTGTCTAGAAAATAGCTCATTACATTCAATATATATCTAAGATATATATATATAATAGAGAATATTTTTATTTTGAGTTATTTTGACATTATTATCACTCTGAATTACCCTATTGATAAGAGTTACCAATAATAACTCCTTCTTTTAATCAATAATTAACTAATGTAGTCAAGGTCTTATTATCTCTTCTATTATATCTTGAATACTTTTATTGAATTCTTCAAAGGGCTTGATAGTATCCTCATTAGTAAAATTTTCACTATTATCTATAGCTTGATCAGATTTTCTTAACTTCTTCCCATTAGCAGAGATCTCAGTATTATATCTAGTATCATCATTTCTTATTCTATTTTCAACCTTACTAAAACCTGAATCTTTATTATTTTCTATTCTCTTTTTATTGGCAGAGATCTCAGTCTTATTTTTGATAGTATCATTTTTGGTCTTACTTTTAGCTTTATTTTTGGTCTCACTCTTAGAGTTATTTTTCTCATTACCTTTAATATTATCATCTTATTTCTTATGCTTTTTTCTTATTTTTTACCTCTTATGCTTTTGCTCTCTATAGTATTTCAGTATCTCTTCATAGTCTTTAAATTTAGAAATATCATCTATGATAATTTGAAGAATATCTTAAAGAGCATTATTGGTAGGTCTGAAAGTCTTATCTTAGTTATTACTAAAATAAATGGATATACTATATCTTTGATAGATGTGAATGTCTAAAATTCTAGCAAACTTATTATAATCTGAGTTTGTAGTATACTCCTGAAGAAGATAAAAAGTATGTTAGATTTATATAGAAAGTTGAAAAAGAAGTCTGTTTTAAGATATAAAGAGAAAAAGAAAGAGAGATATAAGAAAGATAGAATATGATTAAGAAGTTAAATATTTTATAACTATTATATTATATAATTAGATGTAATAAAACTATAGTGATAGCCAAAACTGTAATAATATTTAGTTATTTTTAATATATAATTATATTATAACTTCAATATAAATATAATAAAATCTAAATTTTTACTATTAATAATATAGTATCTTAGCTTTTAAATAGTATATTTTTTATTTTATTTGGATAAATATAGATATTAATATAACTATGTTAAGTTATATTACCATTGTTATAGTTTTGATCCTCTTAGTTATCCAAACCTCTTATTTATTTTTATTTAATATTTAATATATCTATCTTTAGCTTTATATACTACTGTAATATATCTGGGCATACTTTCAATTAATTTGATATAAATATCTTTAGGAATATCATTTTATATATGCTATATATGCTTCTATAATTCCAGTATTCCTTCAAGTAGTTTATTATATATATTCAATCATTTTTTAAGTTTGTGTCATAAATATTTAATAGGGTTGAAGTCTGGTAATTATGTTGACCAGTCTAATGTATAGATAGAGTTGTTTTTGAACCATTTGTATACTAATTTAGATGTGTATTTGGAATTATTATTCTATTAAAAGATGATCTTTTTTTAATTAAATTTATAATATTTGATTATTTGAAGCAATTTATTATCAAGAATACTAGTATATAATTTGGCATTCATTTAGCCCTTGATTTGGCATATATATCTGATACTCTTATATATTATATATCCTCAAAGTATTAATAATCTACTACTGAATTTTAGAGTTCCAGTCATCTGGTTCAGTTGGAGCTTCTCACTACTATCTGATTTATACTATATTTATTGCATCTATTAGAGCCCAAATGGTTAATCTTTGTTTTATAAAAAAACATAATAGTTTTCTAATCAGCAACTGTCTAATACTTATATTTTATAGTAAATTTATAATATGCCTTTATATGGTAAGGCAGTAAAAGTGATTTCTTTTACTTCACATATACTTTGAGATCAGCCTTTTAGAGTGTTTATTTTACCATACTAAGGCTTACCTTTTTGTTACTTTCTTAAAGAGCTTTTATAACTCTAGTAGTATTATCTACTTTGTTAGTTATAACTTAACAGATAATCTATACTTTATCTTAGACTAAAAACATAGCCAGACAACCACCTTTCAATAAAAGAATATTGTTATAATATATTATTTTTATATAGTTTACTATTATTATACTTACATTGATTTCTTTAGTAATCTTATATATAGATAAACTAGATTATAGTAAGTAAATGATGTGGTTACAAATATCAATATAAAGCTTTTTCATTACTTGAAAATGATGACAAAATACCATAGAGTAATAAAGAATATCTAAACAATACTATAGTAAAAGTGGATAATTATAGCTCAACTCAATGGCATATAGTGAATCCAAACAGGTTTGGGCCAAGAGGATCAAAACTGTAATAATGGCAATATATATAACTTAAAATAGTTATATTAATATCTATATTTATCTAAATAAAATAAAAAATATATCATTTAAAAGCTGAGATATTATATTATTAATAGTAAAAATTTGAATTTTATTATATTTATATTGAAGCTATAATATAATTATATATTAAAAATAACTAAATATTATTATAGTTTTAGCTGTCACTATATATACTAATAGAATTAATATATTATAGATAATTAATAGTAATTATCAGCTCTAAGTTCTGAGTTCTTGAAGAAGTATAGAGTTTCAAGTTACCTAATATAGCAGAGTCTAGATATTGCTTTCAGGTTCTTATATAGTAGGAATAGTTATACTTATATTCTAAGTTAGAATTATTAATAAGTCAGATCTGAGAGTTTATAATAAGAATACTTCTTTATTCTTATATACAAGGAAAGTAGAGCTGAGATTATAATATACTCAGTATAGAGAGTATTTATACATATTTAAAGATTATAACTAAATATAGTATACTGGATATATCTATATAGTTATACTACTTTGGATAACTATAACTATTAGTTAGAAATTCCAGAGACTTGTAATAATTCATTACATTCTTCTTTTCTTTGCTTAAGCCTACTTATTAGACTCAGTACTAAACTCTAGATATTCATCAAATAGAGAATAGTATACTGGACTACTTGAAAAACAATTTTACTTTATTGTTCATTACTTAAATTAACAATATTCTTAGGAGATACTTCATAGAGGTAGTTGAGAACTTGAGATTGGGTGCAGAAAAGGACATAGAATCTCTTGACAACTATATAAGTATAGTTATTAATGAAGAGGCAGACTTGTTATTTAACAGTACTAAGAGTAGCTTGTTAACAGATGAGATATCTATCTCATAGTACTTTTTAAGTGCTTATTAATAGTGGAAAGCTTGGAAATATTATATTCTTCTAAGATATTATTGGGCTTCATTTAGATCAGAGTTTCTAGAGATTTAAATATTAACAGATGATGGATCAGTAGAATTCCATTAGTATTTAATTATTCTTAGGATGATGGTAATAATCTTGTTCTTGACTTATTCTCAGTATCATTATTGAGTACTTATATTAGGAGAATAGGTGGTCTATACAGAATTGTTCAGAGATATAACTGTCTTTTGGAAATTCTATCAGAATTTTCATTATACCAAATTTCTATATTAAGTTACTACTTCTTTTATATTTGGTAAAAGATTATCTTCTTTTTCTCAGGTAGTATTATATTCAGGATATCCTTTCTATTTCATAAAGTAGTACTAGGTGAGTTTAGTAGCTCATCCAAATTAGTAGTCTTTATGATCTAGAATATAATTGACTTTATATTTTAATTACTAATTAATAATTACCAGATCCAGAGATAGTACAGTTCTTTCTTCAAAGGTGTTTGAAATATATAGCTGAAGTTGAGATATATAAAACATTGGGTAAATTCTTTCTAATATTGCTAGGAGGTCCAACTTATATATTACAGATCTATATTTTTTAAGAATTTTGAATAGTTTAATATAGTAGAGTTCAAGCTTCTTTTTTAGATCTGTATTACTCAGGGTCAGATGCTAAATACTAAGTAATACTTTTTCTTCTATTTTATAGATAATTTCTCTTCTATTTTTATTAATATATATTATTTGTATTCCTTATACTTCTATGAGAGTATCTTGTACTTACTAGATATTACTTTATATAGTATCAATAATTTCTTATACTGCAGGTACTATAGTTTAGATAGAAACTATAAGAGTTTATGAGTATTATCTATAATTTAAGTAGAATGGTATTATCTTAGTATTTGTACTTAGGCTGTTATTATATATAAATTTAGCTAGAGTCAGTTTTTTATTTTAATTATTTTACTTATAACCATAATAGATACTAAGTATCTACTTTAGAGTTTGATTTGTTCTTTCTGTCTGGCCATTTGTTTGCAGATAATATATTGTAGATATTTTCAATTATACTTCTAAGTTCTTGAAGAGTACTTACTAAAAATTACTTATAAATTTCACATCTTAGTCTGAGATGATTGCTGAGGATAGTCCATAAAGGTAAAACACATTATTAACAAATAGTTGTACTGTTTCTGATACTGTTGCAGTAGTAGTTATTGCAACAAAGTAGATCTGCTTACTGAGATAATTGATGAAAATGAAAATCACATTTCTTCTCTTCTTAGTTTTTAGTAACTGAATAATAAAGTCTATTTTAATATAGTCCTAATTCTAGATAGAGATTGATAGTAGTTGTAAAGTACCAGCTAGTATCTGATTGCTGAGCTTATATCTTTAGTAGATATTGTAGAATATAATATAGTTCTTGATATCAGATGTCATTTTGGATTAGTAAAAGTCTTAGGCAATATGTTGATATATATCTTATCAAAATCCATATATCTAATAATAGATATATCATATAGTTCTTATAGAATTTATAAATAGATTGGAGTATCTGAGACTCAGATTCTTATATTATCAAGATATATATATCTATTTTAGACAGATATATTCTTATAGATCTTTTTTATAATATTGCTACCTTTTTTGAAGATTTGTCTGATAATTTCTTATATATTGGTATCTTTGGTATACTCTTTCAAATAGGCTAGTGACAATATTACTGATCATAGTAAGGTCATCTTTTTAAGTACTTCAGGAGAGTACATTAGCTACTTCATTCTTAGTTCTAGTGATGTACTTGATTTTAATATCAAATAGTATAAGGATCTGCATCTATTGGATCTGTCTTTCTGTAAGAATTGGCTATATCTGAATATATTAGAGAGTTTGATGGTCAGTCCATAAGGTGAATGTTTTGCTGAAAAGAAAATATCTCTATATCTGTAGAGATCAGATGACTGCAAGAAGTTCTTTATCTTGTATAATATAGTTTCTTTTATATTTATTGAGTTTCTGAGACAGATAGATAATATAGTATTTATGTTAAGTCAGAATAGCTTCAATAGCAATATTTGAGACATTAGTGATAACTATAAAAGATTCTGCTAGATCAGAACTGATTAGTATTAATGTATCAGTCAGCATTCTTTTGAGGATATTTATTACTGTAGTATATTATTCTGTTTATTCTTTTTCAATATTAGTATATTTTTTGGTAAGACTTATAAGTAGAGTAGTAATTATAGAGAATCCTTAAATAAATCTCCTATAATATTCTACTAGTCTATTGAATCCTTGTAGAGACTTGAGGGTCTTTGGAATAGATCAATTGTAGATTACTTAAGTCTTCTTGAGGTTGATGGCAATACTATTTTCAGAAATAATATGGCCTAGATATTTGATTTTTTTCTTAAAGAAATAGTATTTCTTTCTTTTTACTAAGAGTTTATATTTATAGAGTATATTAAAGACCATTTGTAGATATTATTGATAAATAATATTACTTGTACTATATACCAGAATATTATCCAAGTAGACTAGAATAAATACTCCAAGATATTTTTGGAAGATGTCATTCATCAGTATTTAGAAGATTATTGATATATTGGTAAGACTAAAGAGTATTATATAGAATTCATAATATTTAAATCTTGTTTAGAAAGCCATCTTGGGGATATCTTCTTCTTTGATATAGATTTAGTAATATTCAGATATAAGGTCAATGAGTAATAAGGTCTTGGCCTTATATACTTGATTGAGTAGTTTATCAATTCTTGGGAGTATATATCAGTTCTTGATCAAAATCTTATTGAGTACTCAATAATCTATGTATATGTGGAGGCTTCTATTCTTCTTATAAATAAAGAGAATTAATATACTATATAGTGATTTTGATAGATAGATGAGATCTTTGCTTATCAATTCTACTAGTTATTCTTTGAGAGTTTCTAGCTTAGATTGAGCTAATCAATAGATTCTATAGTAGAGTGAGTTTGAACTGAGAATAGTTTAAATACTATATTCTATTGCTTGAACTGGTAATAGTTCTTGAGGTTCTTAGAGAATATCTTTGTATTTCTTGAGAAGTTCTTAGAGGTTATCTTTCTCATCATCTTTATTCTTTAGAAGTTCTAAGAGTTCTTCATTATCTTCTTCTAAAGTCTCCTTAACTATATATATAGATGTGCTAGTTTGATTTCCAAATTAGTTTCTTTATCTAAATAGCAGAGATAATATCACATCTGGACTTTGGTTTCTTCTTAGTATGCTTAGATTGTAAATTAATATCTTTCAGAGAGATCATATTGATTTGCCAATTGATGTAGAGGTTCTCTTATATGAGTCAGGATTTTTCAAGAATGAGGTTATGTCTAGAGAGATGTGTGATATAGAAGGTTTACCTTGTAGTGTAGTTTCTAAGTTATAGAAGTGTATTCTTACATATCTTGGAGAGTTTTTATATTATTCTATTTATAAAAGTAGCAATGTTTCTTTCTGAATTCTTTTATATCTTGAGGTGGAATTTGTCAACAGTTTCTTGATCAAGATAGCATTTACTTGCTCCACTATTAATGAGGATATTTTGACAGCATCTTTCACCCGTACCATTCAGGTGACACAAGAATTGGACAACACTTTCTGCGAAGTTTTCGGTGAAAAGCGACTATCAACATGGCAAGCAATGAGCATTCTGGTGAGCGTGGTGGCCAGGGGGGCAGCCATGCCTTCGACTGGCAGCAGGTCGGGAGAAAAAGAGGAGATGGTTTGGGGATGCCAGGGCCCTCGGTGGTTGGCAGCGGCGCTGGAGGTGGAGGGAGAGGTGGGCTGCGACAGAGGAGTGGGGGGAGGGCGACCTTTGCTGACAAGGTCAGGATGGGGCAGATGGCAGCAGGGCTCGATAGTTGGTTGGGACTGGGGAAGGCAAAGCCAGCTTCCGGTGGAGGGCAAGGAGGACCCCCCATGGGAGCTTCAGTCGGCATGGGGAGAGGGGGAGTAGGGGGAGGAGATGTGACTGCTGATGGGGCTGTGACGGGGAATCTGGAAAAAAATCCAGATGTGACGGTGGTTGGCAGATCAGGACAGAAGGAGGGCACGAGGCCTGGGGACCTGGCTGATGGAGTGATGGGCATGGTGTCAGCACCGTTACTCAAAAAGTCACGGTCAGAATATGCGGTTACGTTGTGCTTCTGCGGCTTAGTGGTGACTGCGAGGATGATTCTGGGGCTGGTGGCACAGGAGGTGAAGGGGGCAGCGACAGTCAAGTTCCTGAAGGGGAAAGAAGGGATTGAAATTGGGTTCGAAGAAGAGGTGTCGATGTTAGAGGCGGTGGAGAAAGGGGTCGCAGTAGGTGGGGTGGTAGTACCTATGGTGAGGTGCATGCACTGGGACCCACGAGTGGTGCAGTTGACAGTGCTGGATCTTCCTACGGTATCGCGGGAGAGGGCCAGAGAGCTGATTGTGGAGGTGGTCAAGGAGTATGGCAATATCATTGATGTGGGGTTCAAAGTCTGGGAGGGTACCGAACTTAGGACAGGAGATGTTGACATAAGGGTACGTCTGTTTGGACGGGAGAACACCGGGAAGTCAAGGGACTGGCCGGCGACTCTTAAGTGGGGACTAGTTGAGTGCAGGGTTTCCCGGGTGAAAGGGACGCCAGAGGAAGAGGAGGATCTACTGGAGGCTCTCGAGGATCTGGCGGGAGCTGTTGAGAGGAGATGCTTGGCTTGGAAGGAGTATGAAGACAAGACGGTGGTGGAAATTGTGGAAGGGAAGAAAGTCAGGATGGACTATGGAGCTTGAGAGAAGATGCAGGGGAGACGAATTCAGAAGGAGCTGTTGGAGAAATTGGGAGGTGGCATGGCGGACAGTGGAGAGAAAGGAGGTGGAGTAGGACTGAGGGGAAGTGACTGGGCCAGGGAGCCCAGAGAAGTTCAAGAGGCGGCCCAAGAGGGCCCCGGCGAGGGAAGGCAGGGTGGCATAGTGGAGGATGCCGAAATGAGTGTAGAGGTTCAGACATGGTATGAGGTCCCAGGAGGGGCTGGAGGTGAGGAGGAACTTCTTGACATTCTGGAGGAGGAGTGGGACGAGTCGGGAAGGAGGAGCGCACCGGTGGAACCTGTGGTGGGGGTGGAAGGGAACACCCGGAGTACTGAGGCAGAGGTGGAGGAGGAGAAGTGGTTGTGGAAGACTCTGGAGGGAGTGGCAGCAGAGGAGCTGGGCGGGGAAGACTTCCGTGTTATGAGTGACAGGCACTGGGAGGAAATTCTGCGTGGTGAGGAGGTGCCGAAGAAGGTCTGGAATGAGATTCTGGCAGTGCTCTTAGA
>RBNI01004226.1:0-14423 GCA_003990745.1 Jimgerdemannia flammicorona | reverse complement strand
AAAAAAAAAAAAATGTTTTTAACAGAAAAACAATATTTCAAAAAATCATTTTTTTCAAACTTTAATTTGTCTGCTAAATGATTTTAAAAGATGATCTTATCTACAGTCAAAGAGATATACCAAGTACCGAGACATGTCGAAACAGAGAACCAAAACAAACAACAACTATAACTTCTGAACATACACAAACATGACCACTGAGATCTATAACTGCATCTGCACTGACATTTGGAATGCTATTGTCAACTGAGCTACACCCCCTCTGCCCCTCATGAATATCCATAGCTTAGCACCCCTCTACTTTATAGAAGCTTGATGGAATACCCTGAACATACTTAGCGAAGCCCACCAAATTGGACAAATATCAAGCTACTACCAGATCAGTTGCCTCCTAGAAGACATGGTTGAACACCACTATAATACAGACATTACCCAGATGTCTCAACACTAGAAGCTCATTGCCCGCAAATATAGAGAACTCTTCTATGAGTATAGCACCTTTATTCTCTGCCTCCAAGTTACCACTAGCAAAATGGTTGCTACTCTGTCCTATGGCCAAATCGACAACATGATATAAGAACTCAACCACAAGTATCTCGAATATGTCCAGACCATAGACAGAACCTTCCCACACCCTGATGACCACATCCTGCAAATGCTCCAAGTTGGATACACTATGAAGGATGTCTACAATATAATCTGATTTGATGAAGATGAAGCAGAAGACAATGATCCCTCCAATGCCAACATGATCTCGAGCCAAGGATCTCTGCCAACCCTGATCACTCTACCAAACCTGCCGATGAACTTACAATAGTTCATAACCACCTACGAGACTTATTAGGATAATGATCACTGGTATGAATACTAACCTACGTTCACCCCTGATTACTTCAACTACAATGAAGAGACTGGAGAACACAACCTGTACCTCTAGACAACTCTTGAGATTGAACCAACCACTCCACTACCCAAGTACAAGCATTATGAACTACAGCCACCAGCTTACTACAATCCCATGACTCATAGTGCTGTAACTTATAGAAGGTATGCAGATAGTGAATCCAATGAAAGTGAAGACAATGCACCCCTCCTTTGCCCACTAACACCTTATCCAGCATACAAGACAGATGATGCTATCCTGTGGGATAGTGACGAAGTTCCAATGTATTATTACCTTAGCGAATAAGGAGAAGTAATCCATGAACCACTCTTCCTAGACAACTACTTTATCAGAGATGATATCATCAATGGTGATGTCATCGAAGACTACTCAGACAGCATCTAAACCTATAAATAGCTTAGCAGTCATAGTATAGTTAGATTAGCCTTGTATGTATGACATAACTGTGAACTGACTCAGCAGTCAGACAATCTCTCGATATATCAGATTACACTTGTACTATGTGACTGCATTCTGACTCAGCAAGGCACTAAGTGCTACATCCATATCTAGCATAGTCCAGATAGCCCCTCACTAGTATAAATATCCCCTCCCCCAGACCTCAGAATCTCAGACTCGAATACACAAGAACATTCCTGAACACTTTTCACAATATCCCTTTACACAACTACTCCTAGTATAGCAATATTATGAATAGCAAATAAACCTATTTAATAATCCACAAACTACTCTTAAGTAAATCTGCTCTCCATTAGGTCCCACTCCTACCCTGTCATGAAATTTCCTAATTGGGTATTATCTGCAGCAATATGCCAATTCAACTAAGCTGGTCTTAGTTTCTTAAACATCCTGAAATATGGAAAATTCTGAACATCCAGAACTAGTCCGAAAAAGGACTTCAGTTGAGATGTCAACCCGATCTTGAAATCAATAAGTATAGAGAATGTACTCTATATGAAATTGATCTTGACTATAAGAAAACAGTCTTCTAGAATATCCAGAACTTCCAGAAAACCCTTCCAGAACTATGTAACAGTTACTCTAAAAAACAACCCTCTTACAACTTGGTAGCAGTGGTTTATAATCCAATTCCACTTCAAGACACTTCCTCACCCTACTACAAAACCCCTCTGTGAATTCCTACAAGTTGGTATAAAGCCCAACTTCTGAACTGGAATTTATCCTGAACCAACTGACAATCTGGAGAGAATTGAACCTGATGTACAAGGACAATTTGACCTCCACACCTACAACAAGTAGGACAAACTTCATTCAAAGAAAGAAGTACTCTGATTAAACCAGCAAATAGGTGAAACCCTATTCACTGAACTCCTTGCTCTACACCCAGCAAGTTAAGATGAAGAAGGTCTTATAGAAGTCTTCTTTACTCTTCTCAACAAGAGTTTTGTCAGCTCTACAAATCCGAGTGACCTAGGACAACCAGCAGCAGTCTTTCTAGCCTTAGTTCCTCATGAAGTCCAAGCCTCTGTAGCCAAGTAGCTCAACTCTACTGACTTTCACTGCACCAGGACCAAGACTGCATTATACTACCATTTCTAGAACAGCAAGGCCTGCCACATTCTTAAAGAAGAAGTAAGAGAAACCCTTCATCAACTATCTGATCCTGAACCAGAAGCAGGTCCTGCTACAGCTCTAGCTGAACCCGAAACCAATACTGAACCAGAACTTGACTTTGAATTAAGTCCATCCAAAATCAGATATATAACTGATTCTGTCTACTTTGATGCTGAGCAAACCCAATTACATGGAGACCAAACCGAAGAGAAGGAGGAGTATCTCAGTGAATTCGATCCTGGATACACCACCAAAGGAGATACACCTCCATCAGGACAGAACACACCTACACAACAACAGACAGCTACCTATCAAGCCCTTACTCCAGACCCACAACTACTACTCCAGCAACTTATACAGACCCAAAGAACTTCCTCACACTCTGCACCAGTACCTCAAGTAGTACCAGTAACACCACTACCAGCAGTCCAATCACCTCCAGTACACAACATGGCAAACCAACAGATTCTAGACCTCATAGCCCAGATAGCTATAATGGCAGCAACTATTACTGCCTTAGCTGAACAGACCCGACCTACCAAAAATCTGAGCCTACCTACCTTCAATGGTACTGCACAAGAAGTCCAAAGCTTCATTAGTATAGTTGACACCAATTTTGAAGCCAATCAATAGACCAATGAGTGAGTTGCTGACTGCCTTCTGACAAACAATCAAGACCACACTCTGGAACAACTCTTTGCTACTACTATGGCCTATATCTACTGAGTTGTTACATTCTTCTGAGGACCTGCCGAAGAATAGTGGTGAACCCTTCCTGAAAAACCCCTCACATGGGACACCCGACCTGCAGTAGTTACTCAGAATGCAGCAAACAATGCCCCAGGATATAGAGCCTATCCCGCAGCCCCTGGACTCAAACAACTCATGATTGCTCAATACCGCAGTGAAACCATGATTGCTGAATCTCAAGTAAAACTCTGCAACCTCAAATTTGATGTATATGGCAAAGAAGAATTTGAAACCTTCTGTACAAAACTCGAGTCACTCCTGAATACTGTTGGCCTAGGATATATTACCAATGATGAAGCATGAAATAGTACAAGAGCAGACCATCTATTCGATGTACTATCCGAATGGCTTACTAGAAAAATCCAAGAACAAGGCCGCCCAGTTAGTTGTGATCACCAACAATGGTGCCTGACAAGAGTCAAGACTATGGTCAAGCAAATTCTAACAGCTGGACCCATTTTGCCTTGAAGATAATTCAACAACAAGGAAAAGACTTGGACCAAGAAAGAAGAACCTAAGCATAAAGCATCCCGAGCTCTCTTTATATCCACCTCATGGACACCCAGAAATCATGAACCCACCCAGCCAAGTACCTTCAAGAAACTCACTAAAGGAGAAAGAAATGAACTTTGAAGAAGTGGAGCATGCTTCTATTGCTGAAAAACAGGACATATAACCAGTGTCTGCCCTAATCAAAAACCCCAAACAGCAACATGAGCAACTGTTACTACTCTGCACCATCTCAACAACCTGACCACCAGAACACTAGACTTTATCAAGTTAAGACAAACTGCTAAGGCCCTAACCAAAGAAAGTCAAAAAGTAGCTGGATATGATCTGTATGCAGCCAAAGAAGCTACAGTCTCCAAATGAGAAGTCAAGCAAGTCTATACAGGAATCAGCATCCAAATCCCTGAAGGACATGTTGGAAGAATATGCTGTCACAGCAGCCTAGCATTGAAAGGACTCTCAGTAGAAGGAGGAGTCATTGATGAGAATTATACAGGCAAAATTATTGTCCTCATCTGAAACCATAGTTGGACACCCTTTAAGATTCCCATTGGATTATATATTGCCCAGATCCTATTCAAAAAAATTGAGTCAATGCTGACAGTTAAAGAAGTCTCTGAACTACTGCCTACCATCTGAAGATCCAAAGGATTTGGCTCATCAAACAAGGCCCCAGCCCAACCTACTATGAACAAAGAAGAACAATTCTATAAGAAAATCGAAGACGGATATGTACCAAGTGGCTGATGCCCCCATAGTATTGGAATGTACTCTTCCCGAATGATTGATAATTACTTCTTCTGTGTCAACAAACTGGCTCAAAGAAGAACTAATAGAAGGAAAGTCCCTACAACCAAAATTACCACTATTGGATCAGACAAACTGCTTACACTTCAAGCTTTTGTCAACTGAGTACCTGTCAAGATTATGATAGACAGTGGTGCCTCAGGCAACTTCATAAATAAAGAAACAGCCAATAGACTCAAGGTCTTCACCTCTCCAGTACAACAAACTCAAGCAGTTGCCACAGCTGATGGAACCTCACATGTCATTAGCAAGGAAGTCTGCAATCTACTCTTCCAAATTGGTGACTATTGAGTACATGTTACCCTCCAAATTGTACCACTTCCTGACAATGAGATCATTCTTGGAACCCTATGGTTGAAACAAGAGAACCCCATGATTGATTGGGTAAACCATTCTCTGACCATCAAGAAAGGATGCCACAACTTCAAACTGCAAGGCAAGAAAGACCCACTCAACTCTAGCAAACCTGGACCAAAGATCACTCATATCAACAAGCTACAACACAAGAAATTAGTCAAGAAATGCCCTCTCTTTGCTATCTCCATCCGCCCATCCAAAGGAGAACCTGAGAACTCTAAAGAAGACTTTTCCAAAGTTGACCACCATATCAGATCACTACTCCAGAAATTCTGAGACATATTCCCAAAGAAGCTTCCAAAAGGTCTACCTCCCAAACAAGTAGTAGACCATACCATCAAGAGTATTCCAGATGCTAAGTCAGCCTTCAAATCGATCTACCATATGTCTCCGAGAGAAATTGATGCACTTAAGAAGGAAATTGATGAACTCCTAGAATAAGGATTCATCAGACCCAGTGTATCACCTTATGGTGCACCAGTCCTCTTTATTGTAAAGAAAGGAAGAGACTTGCAAATGTATATTGATTACCATGACCTCAATGAACAGACCATCAAGAACTGTTGCCCATTACCCAGAATTGATGAAATATTCAATAGACTTACCAACCCACAATTTATGAGCTCTTTTGACCTGCAAAATGACTACTGGCAAATTGCCATGAAAGAAGAAGACATCAACAAGACAGCCTTCCAAACCCACTATGGACATTTTGAATTCCTGGTTATACCCTTTGGCTTAACTAATGCTCCTGCAACTTTCCAGACTCTGATGAATACCATCCTGCACCCATACTTAGATAAATTCATTATTGTCTACATTGACGACATCCTAGTCTTCAGCAAAACCCTGGAGGAACACCTTGAACACCTTGAACTAGTACTACTGAAACTCTGAGAAAACTGACTCTTTGCAAAACTCAGTAAATGTGAATTCCTCCTGAAGGAAATTCAATTCCTTAGACACATTGTCACCCCAAATGGAATTAAAGTGGACCCCAGCAAAATCTCTGCAATCAAGGATTGGCCCAGACCCAAGAAGCTGAAGGACCTACAGCCATTTCTGGGATTAGCAAACTATTACAGATGATTTGTTGCCAACTTTGCCAAAATCACTACTGCCCTTACCCAAATGACCAAGTACAACAAGAAAGGAGAATAGCTCTGGATCATGAAATAAGAAAAAGACTTCAACAATCTTGTAAATTGGGGACCCGAACAAGATACAGCCTTTCAAGCACTAAAAGATGCCTTGATAACCACCCCAGTACTTCAAGCAGCAAACCCTGCCCTGCCATATGAAGTTACTACTGATGCTTCTAACCTAGCCCTTGGAGCAGTGCTTATACAAGAAGGACACCCTGTGGCCTACCACTCTCATAAGTTCAATGATGCTGAAATTAACTACACAACCCATGAGAAGGAAATGTTAGCCATCGCAGACACTCTGATCAAATGGCAACCATACCTAGAAGGAGCACACTTCACTGTATTGACTGACCATAAGTCATTAGTCAACATCAAGACACAGACTACCCTTTCTCGAAAGCAAGCCAGATGGATGAAAGTTCTCACCAACTTTGACTACAAAATCCAGTATCACCCTGGCAAGGAGAATATTATTGCTGATGCAATCTTAAGACCACCAATTGAAGAAGTTATCCAAACTCTCACCTGGGTTACAAACTCTATTATGGAACAAATTATCACAGTATGTGCTGATAATAAAGAAGCTCAAGCACTCTAAGAAATCCTGAGCAGTGACGATACTAACAAGTATACCTGGTACAATCAATACTAACTCAAGGACAATACTATCTACTACAAGGACAGACTATATGTTCCAAACAACTGAGACCTCTGAAGGACCATCTTATTTGAATGTCATGATGCACCTACTACTGGATATTTAGGATTTGACAAATGCTATGAAGTTATTTCCTGAAACTTCTATTGGCCCTATATAGCAGATCAGCTCAAGACCTACATCACTTCCTATGATGCCTGCTAATGCAATAAGTCCTCAACACTAGCAAAACCTGGTTTACTATACTCTATTCCAGTACCATCTGCTAATTGGGAATAAATCTCTATAGACTTCATTGTATAACTACCCCAAACCAAGAATGGGAAAGATGCAATTGTTGTCTTTATAGACTATCTCAGCAAACAAGCCCACTTTGTACCAACTGCTACCACTGCAACAGCACCAGACATAGCTACACTCTTGTTTGACAACATCTTCCACTATCATGGTCTTCCTAAGATCATTGTTAGTGACTGAGACCCGAAATTCACCAGCCATTTTTGGAAAGCCCTCCATGTGCATCTTGGAATGAAACTTACACTATCCATAGCCTTTCACCCTGAAACTGATGGCCAAACTGAAAGAATGAACCAAACTCTAGAACAAATGCTAAGGAACTATGTTTCCTACAGATAAGATGATTGACATGAATATCTCACTGCAGTTGAGTTTGCCTATAACAACAGCAAGCAAGCCTCCCTTGGAATGACCCCATTCTTCACCAATACTGGACAAAACCCAAACACCCCTCTGACACTTATCTGAACTACTGATGAACCCTCCACAGTCGAAGCTATTGAAGAATTTCTGCTCTGAATGCATAATCTAAGCCAGATCGCAATTGAGAACTTATTGTGAGCTCAAGAACAACAGTCACAGTATGTTAACCAACACCACCAAGAAGAAATCTTCGATATTGGAGAAAAAGTTCTACTAGATATCCAAGGATACCGAGTTGACAACCTCAAGCACAGACTATCTACAAAGCTAAACAGCAAGTTTATTGGACCATTCAAAGTCATTGTACAAGTCTCTCCGATCTCCTACAAATTGGCACTACCAGATACCATTAAGATTCACTCAGTCTTCAATGTCCAATGTCTCAAGCAATATAATGAGAATGACAATGAACTATTCCCAAACTGAACCATGAAACCACCTACACCTGTCATTATTAATGATCAGGAAGAATATGAAGTTGAATAAATCCTCAATAAACATGGACACAAGAACTACCCTGAGTACCTTGTCAAATGGAAAGGATACCCAATCCATGATGCAATATGGGAACCTAAGACCAACCTCCAGAATACCATTGACTTAGTTCAGGAATATGACTCCTTGAACAACTAAAAAAGAATATCTGATATCTATCAGTACATACTATATATTATCCTTCCAAATATTATAATTATCATGAATCAAATCAAGAACTCAGCAAGTTAAGACAAAAGAATACTGACCTTCTAGAAAAATAGCAAAACTGAAAGCCAGCCTATTCTCCCTGTACCACTGGTGGGAAACAAGGTGTAGACATTTAAGAAGATTTCTTAGAGGAAATTCTCCAGCAGTGAATGATATCAGAATTACTTCTGGTGCATGGCATTGAACATACAACCCTTTAACATGTGAATTCAATGCATTAGGTAACTGTATTACGAGCATGCCACTTTCTGAAAAAATGGACTTTATCAGACTTTTGACCTCCCAAATAGTGTAACAACACTAGAACAAAATTAGAAGGCCCCAACAAGGATATCAAAAGCTAAGGAGAGAGTTGTAAGTGCACAACCTCCAAGCCACCAAAATAATATATCACCCTCTGAACAAGCCACTGAAATCACCTGTGACCTCCAAACAAATCTGGAAATCACCTGCAAAATCACAAAGCTAAGTCAAACTGAAGTTACAGCACACAAAGCTGAGTCAACATGAAGTCACAGAACACAAGATTCACATAAACAGAATCTTACTAATCAGGACCAAATGCATATATACTGAGTACCAAGATGCATCAAAACAGAGAATCAAAACAAACAACAACCACAACTTCTGAACATATACAAACATGACCACCAAGATCTACAACTGTATCTATGCTGACATTTGGAATGCCATTGTCAACCGAGCTACACCCCCTCTGCCCCTCATGAATATCCATAGCTTAGCACCCCTCTACTTTATAGAAGCTCAATGGAATACCCTAAACATACTTAGCGAAGCCCACCAAATTGGACAAATATCAAGCTACTATCAGATCGGCTGCCTCCTGGAAGACATGGTCGAACACTACCATGATATAGATATTATCCAGATATCTCAACACCAGAAGCTCATCGCCCACAAACATAGAGAACTCTTCTATAAGTACAGTACCTTTATTCCCCACCTCCGAGTTACTATCAGCGAAATGATTACTACTCTATCCTATAGCCAAATTGACAACATAATACAAGAACTCAACTACAAGTATCTCAAATATGTCCAGACCACAGACAGAACCTTCCCACACCCTAATGACTATATTCTGCAAATGCCCCAAGTTGGATATGCCATAAAGGATGTCTACAATATAATCTGATTTGATGAAGATAAAGCAGAAGACAATGATCTCTCTGACACTAACATGACCTTGAGCCAAGGATCTCTGCCAACCCTGATCACTCTGTCAAATCTGCTGATGAACTTACAACAGTTCATAATCATCTACGAGACTTATTGGGATAATGACCACTGGTACAAATACCAACTCACATTCACCCCTGATTACTTCAACTACAATGAAGAGATCAGAGAATACAATCTGTACCTCCAGACAACCCTTGAGATTGAACCAACCACTCCACCACCTGAGTATGAGCATCATGAACTATAGCTGCCAGCTTACTACAACCCCATGACTTATAGTGCTGTAACTTATAGAAGATATACAGACAGTGAATCTGATAAAAGTGAAGATGATGTACCCCTCCTTCACCCACCAACACCTTATCCAGCATATAAGACAGATGATGCTATCCTGTGGGATGGTGACAAAGTTCCAATGTATTATTACCTCAGCGAACAAGAAGAAGTAATCTGCAAACTACTCTTCCTAGACAACTACTTCATCAGAGATAATATCATCGATAGTAATGTCATCAAAGACTACTCAGATAGCATCTAAACCTATAAATAGCTTAGCAGTCATAGTATAGTTAGATTAGCCTTGTACAACATGACTGTGAACTAACTCAGCAATCAGATGATCTCTCAATATGTCAGATCACACTTATACTACATGACTGCATTCTGACTCAGCAAGATACTAAGTGCTATATCCATATTTAACATAGTCCAGATAGCCCCTCACTAGTATAAATACTCCCTCCCCCAGATCTCAGAATCTCAGACTCAAATACACAAGAACATTCTTGAACACTTTTCACAATATCTCTTCATACAACTACTTCTAGTATAGTAATATCATGAATAGCAAATAAACCTATTTAATAACCTACAAACCACTCTTAAGTAAATCCACTCTCCATTAGGTCCCACTCCTAACCCTGTCACGAAATTTCCTAATTAGGTATTGTCTGTAGTGATACACCAATTCAACTAAGCTGGTCTTAGTTTCTTGAACTTTCTGAAATACAGAAAATCCTGAACATCCAGAACTAGTCTGAAAAAGGACTTTGGTTGAGACATCAACCCAATCTTGAAATCAATAAGTGTAGAGGACATACTCCATATGAAATTGATCTTGACTATAAGAAAATGGTCTTCCAGAATATCCAGAACTTCCAGAAAACCCTTCCAGAACTACATAATGGTTACCCTAAAAAGCAATCCTCTTACATCGATATACTCAAGAAAGAAATCAATAAACTCCTAGAATAAGAATTCATTAGACCCAGTGTATCACCCTATAGTACACCAGTCCTCTTTGTTGTCAAGAAAGGAAAAGACTTGCAAATGTGTATTGATTACTGTGACCTCAATGAACAGACCATCAAGAACTATTGCCCACTACTCAGAATCGATGAAATATTTGATAGACTTACCAACCCACAATTTATGAGCTCTTTTGATCTGTAAAACAGTTGCTGGCAAATTGCCATGAAAGAAGAAGACATCTACAAAACAGCCTTCTGAACTTGCTATGGATATTTTGAATTCCTGGTTATACCCTTTGGCTTAACTAATGCTCCAGCAACCTTCCAGACTCTGATGAATACTATCCTACACCCATACCTGGACAAATTCATTATTGTCTACATTGATGACATTCTAGTCTTCAGCAAAACCCTGAAGGAACATCTGGAACATCTCAAACTAGTACTACTGAAACTCCGAGAAAACCGACTCTTTGCAAAACTCAGCAAATGTGAATTCCTTCTGAAAGAGATTTAATTCCTTGGACACATTGTCACATCAAATAGAATCAAAGTAGACTCCAGCAAAATCTCTGCAATCAAAGATTGGCCCAGACCCAAGAAGCTGAAAGACCTCCAGTCATTCCTGGGATTAGCAAACTATTACAGATGATTTGTTGCCAACTTCACCAAAATTGCCACTGCCCTCACCCAAATGACCAAGCATAGTAAGAAAGAAGAACAGCTCTGGACCACAAAACAAGAGAAAGACTTCAACAATTTTGTAAATTGGGGACCTGAACAAGATATAGCCTTTCAAGTATTAAAAGATGCCTTGATAACCACTCCAGTACTTCAAGTGGCAAACTCTGCTCTACCATATGAAGTTACTACTGATGCCTCTGATCTAGCCCTTGGAGCAGTACTCATGCAAGAAGGACACCCTGTGGCCTATCATTCTTACAAGTTCAATGATGCTGAAATCAACTACACAACTTATGAGAAGAAAATGTTAGCCATTATAGACACTCTGATCAAATAGTGACTATACCTAAAAGGAGCACACTTTACAGTATTGACTGACCACAAGTCATTAGTCAACATCAAGACCCAGGCTACTCTTTTCTGAAAGCAAGCCAGATGGATGAAAGTCCTCACCAACTTTGACTATGAAATCCAGTATTACCCTGATAAGGAAAACATTGTTGCCAATGCAATCTCCAGACTACCTATTGAAGAAGTTATCCAAACTCTCATCTTGGTTACCAATACTATCATGGAACAAATTATTGCAACATGTGTTGATGATAAGGAAGCTCAAGCACTTCAAGAAATCCTGAGTAGTGACAATGCTGATAAGTATATCAAGTACAACCAATACTAACTGAAGGACAATGCTATCTACTATAAGGACAGATTGTATGTTCCAAATAACTAAGACCTCTAAAGGACTATCCTATTCAAATATCATGATGTCCCTACAGCTAGATATTTAGGATTTGACAAATGCTATGAAGTTTCTCCTAAAACTTCTATTGGCCCTGCATGGCAGATCAGCTAAAGACCTACATCACTTCCTGTGATGCCTGCCAATAGAACAAGTCCTCAACACTAGCAAAACCTGGCTTACTTCACCCTATCCCAGTACCATCTGCTAATTGGGAACAAATCTCTATGGACTTTATTGTACAACTATCCCAAACCAAGAATGGGAAAGATGCAATTGTTGTCTTCATGGACTATCTCAGCAAACAAGCCCACTTTGTGCCAACTACCACTACTGCAACAGCACCAGACATAGCTACACTCTTGTTTGACAACATCTTCCACTATCATGGTCTTCCTAAGATCATTATCAGTGACTGAGATTCGAAATTCACCAGCCATTTTTGGAAAGCCTTCCATGCATACCTTGGAACAAAACTTGCACTATCTACAGTCTTTTACCTCAAAACTAATGGCCAAACCAAAAGAATGAACTGAACTCTGGAACAAATGCTAAGGAACTATGTTTTCTACAGATAAGATGATTGGCATAAACACCTCACCGCAGTTGAGTTTGTCTACAACAACAGCAAGCAAGCCTCTCTTAGAATGACCCCATTCTTTACCAATACTGAACAAAACCAAACACCTCTTTGATACTTATCCAAACTACTGATGAACCCTCTACAGTTGAAGCTGTTGAAGAATTACTGCTCTGAATATGCAATGTAAGCCAGATTGTCATTGAGAATTTATTGTGAGCTCAAGAACAATAGTTACAGTATGTTAACCAATACTGCTGAGAAGAAACTTTTGACATTAGAGAAAAAGTTCTACTAGACATCTGAGAATACCAAGTTGACAACCTCAAGTACAAACCATCTACAAAGCTGAACAGTAAGTTCATTGGACCATTCAAAGTCATTTCACAAGTCTCTCTGACCTCTTACAAATTAGCACTACCAGACACCATCAAGGTCCACCCAGTCTTTAATGTTCAATGTCTCAAGCAATATAATGAAAATGATGATGAGCTATTCCCAAACCGGACAACCAAACCACCTGCACCTGTCACTATTAATGACCAAGAAGAATACAAAGTTGAACAAATCCTCAACAAACATGGTCACAAAAATCACCCTGAGTATCTTATCAAATAGAAAGATTACTCAATCCATGATATAACCTAGGAACCTAAGACCAACCTCCAGAATACCACTGACTTAGTTCAGAAATATGATTCCTTGAACAACTAAAGCCAAGTATCTGCTACCTATTGGTACATACTATATATTACTCTCCTGAATATTATAATTATCACAAACAAAATCAAGAACTCAGTAAGTCAAGACAAAGAATACCAACCCTCTGGAAAAATAGCAAAACTGAAAGAAAGCCTATTCTCCCCATACCACTGGTGGGAAACGAGGCATAGATATTTAAAAAGATTTCTTAGAGGAAATTCTCCAGCAGTGAATAATGTCAGAATTACTTTCGGCGTATGGTATCAAATATATGACCCTTTAATATATGAATCCAACACATTAGACAACTATACTATGAGCATACCACTTTCTGAGAAAAATGGACTTACCAGACTTTTGACCTCTCAAATGATGTAATAATACTAGAACAAATTAGAAGGCCTGATGAGAATGTCGAAAGCTAAGAAGGGGAGAGTTGTAAGCATACAACCTCTAAGCCACCAAAATCGCATATCATTCTCAGAACCAATTTGGAAACCATATGCGAGACTATAAAACAAGTTACTGAAGAGATCATCTGGTTACACAAAATACACCAGCAAATACAAGAACCTACTACCAAGACACAAGAATACCAGAAGAAGTACTACAACCATAAGACTGACTCTGAACCTCTATAACTAGTTTGGTATACTGTACTATTACAAAAGGAAACTGAAAGTATCAAACTCAAACCAAGACAAGAAGGACCCTATCTCATCCATTAAGAGTTCATGAACTATACTTATCAAACTTAAGACTAAGATATACTGCGACTACACAAGACCTTATTACTTAGCAGAAGCAAAATGCATTTGAATAACTTTGTTTGCTCTATCTGTGTCACCTCTGTTGGAGAATGACAAATACTTCATCTGAACTAGTACTCCGAACAAGTCAATCCAGATGGGATTTGGATGGATTTGAATCCCATCCAGATCAACTCGGATTGGATTCGAATCCCATCCAGATCAACTCGGATTGGATTCGAATCCCATCCGGATGGATTCGAATCAACCATTGTTTTGATTTCCAAATTGGACAATTAAATGTTTACATCAATAACTCGATGAATAATCATCTAAATTTGATAATCTTAGTGTCATTTGAAAGCCCTTAATAAGGCCT
>RBNI01004225.1:0-14428 GCA_003990745.1 Jimgerdemannia flammicorona | reverse complement strand
TAACAGACTCATGTTTCACGGATTTTTATTGGAAGAGAACCTAGACTATATAGGCTAAAACCCTCCTCCACCACCCACCAAGCACTGCCCCCCCCATTAACCTAGGCTAGCTATTGTCCAGCAGCTCAACCATACTAGGCACAGCAGGGCCAGTTAGGCCCACACCTCATTCTGCACACTATGCTCTCCCTACTACTAGAGAAAACCCAGCCATATATCAATGACCGAAAGTACATACCCAAGAACCTAACATATATATAAGGCCATGCCCGAGCTGAATAGAATAGCCCCTGCCACTCTAAAGAGAATGACAGGTAAAGAAAAACCCTCATCAAAGCACAACACAGTGGGTAGGGCCTGGTTCTCTTAGTCGAGGTGAGTAAAGGACTTACACATGAGGTGAGAGGAGACCCCCAATACTTCACTACTCAAGCCTGCGGGCCTCGATCACATTACTATATCAGCTCCCAGTTCTAGTTGAGTGCAGCTAAGATACCTGAAATGGGTAGCCTTGGGCCCCCTGATCCCTCCTGATGACTGGGGCCCAATCCTGCTGACTGCCAAAAGAAGCCGAGAGTGATACCTACCACCTAACCATACTACACCAATCAAAAGGCCCCACCAAAGTAGCACCTGCTCCAGCCCCGACAACTGCCCCCAGCCTGGCACCCTACTGGTTCACCATTATTGCCCTTCCTCCTATCTGTGATGACCATCTCCCCTCTCATTCCAATAATACCTGAAAAACAGTTACCTATGTCAGAACCATGCTCACTGAGAAGCTCACCAAAGCCAGAGAGCCCTACTACAGACACTGAGGACCTGCAGGTAACCTATACTGAGTACTTGACACCCAAGGTCGGCCGACTCCCTATGTAGCCCAAGACATACTGAGACAACTCCTTGTTGGTGATGGCAAAAGGAAGAAGGCGCCGCACCAAAACAGATATACTCCAGACACAGCTAAAAGCACCAGAATCTGCGAAAAAGTAAAGGAAGCACCAATCCAATACTGATAAAGGGGCAACTCATCACCATTGCCCTCCTCCCACCATGCCCCTGCAGGCACAGCAAACCAACCTAAGGTAGAGGGGGTAATAATAGGGGAAAGGGGACTCAGAAGGTTGTCTACCAAATCTTGTAACCAGTAAGGTAGTGGAGAAAGGAGCCTTCTCATCAATACTAATATCAAATATATAATAAATATAAATAGATTCATAATTTGAAGTTTTAATCTATTATCATATTTAATAAGATTATTTCTCATCTAATAAATTCTTTTATTAACTATCAATATAATATATGCATATTTTATGAAAATGAACTTATAAATAATTACTTCAGTATACTTATAATATAAAAGATATCCTAATAAACTTATATAATGATCTAGTCTATCTATTAACATAGTATATTTTTTCTCCTTATAAAGATATAAATATCTCTACTGAAGAGGTAGATTTTAACAAATATATAAGTTTAGCTCATAAATACATTAAGTAGAGTTTTGGTAATATTCTTCAGTATTTTGCTTTTATAGATTATAAAAGGAATTAAAAAGGGTTTCTTTAGCCCTTAGATCATATATATACTATTACTGCCCTTCTTGCTAATTATTATATATATATTTATAGATATCAGATAAGTATATATTTTAATTATATACTCTCTATACTAGAAGTATATACATATATCTATATTTTTTCTAATATTTATACTTTAAACTATATAATTATATCTCTAATTCTAATTTTAATTTTTTTATTTTATTTTTATTTTTTATAATTCCAAAATCTTTATATACTACTTATTATTCTTTTGATATACTACTATCTTCTTCTTATATATTTCTATTTCTTTCTCTTTTTACTTATTTATACTCTAATCTATCTCTCTATAACTAAAGTTTCTTTTCATAATATTATTTTTCTAGCTTCAAATGCTCTTGAGAATCTTTCTGAGTTTGCTTAGTTATCAATATGAGTTGTATAATTAATTTGGTTAATACCTAACTCTCTACCATAGTAGCCTATATAAAATCAGCTTTAGATTATTATTATTATTATTTCTTTTTATAGTTATAAGGACTTCCACTTTATTGCCAAACTATCTATGATATATTAATATATATGAACCCCTCACTCAATCTTATAGAGAAACTCTCTCCTCCTCTCACTATTTTCCCAAAATGCCACTATTCCCCCTACTACCCCAATTCTCTCTTCACTCTTTCTACAGATTGTGCTTTAGATTAACTCTGATATCTTCTGATATCTGGATCATTTTGCTCCTTCTCTCTATTCTCCTTCTCTTTATTAGTATCAGCTTTAGAAGGTATATCATAGTCTGAAGATTTCTATACTATTTCTCTCATTATACTTTAATAAATTATTTCTATTTTGTTTTTATCTTTTTGATCTGAAAGAAAGTATAGATAAAAAAGACTCTTTTAATATTACTTATATATATCAATTAGAATAAGCTTATAACTATCTCTACACTATCTGTAATATCTCATTTATATTATCCATCTCTATCATAATAATCTTGATATAAAGCAGCAGAGAACTATATTATAAAAAGCTATCAGAAATCAATTATAAGTCTATCAAATTAGTTAAAGAATAATATTTATCTTTTTTTTATTTATTCAATTTCAAGATCACAAGTCTTTTATACATCATTCTATTGCTATATCAGTTTAGTGAGAAGAGTTTTCTGCTTCTCATATTCTTTCTTAATACTAAATATATAAAGAGATTCTTACTCATCTAACTTCTATATATATTGTAATAAGTCTCTCAAATTTATCCTATATATATCTATGATCAATTATATATTCTCTAACAGCCATATTAAATCTATCAGTAATCTTAGTTCAGATAGGCTTAACTTGACCATATGAAGTAGTAAAGAGTAGATGAAGCTGAATTTCTTTGAGCAAGATATTTCTTCTAGAGTTCTAATAATACTATTTCTTATAATATTTTTGGAGAGAAGATATAACTTCAGAGATCTCTACAAATAAAATACTATGAATTTTTAATATACAAACTAAAGAATTATAGCAAAGATACTCTCTTAATAGCTCAACATACTATCAGTTTCTGAGTCAGAACAAAGTTGACAAGAATTTGGTATAGTAGACTGATATATAACTAATAGGTAGATAGTGAGAATATATATAGTAGTTGGTATGAGTACAACAGTTGGTGTGAGTTTAGCAGGTACAAGTATAGAAGTATAGTAGATAGAGTAAATGCAATAGTATATAAATACAAGTAGTTATAAATGAATATAGTATATAATAATAATGAATACTTGTCTTATGTATAACTGATACAATAATAATAATAATAGCTTACAGTCTTAAAATAGCTTCAAGAACATCTCTCTTAGGTCTGTATATATTGTATAATATACATATCTTATCAATGTTTCAGACTGCAGATGGCCAAAAAGTAGTTAATGGAAATCTCCCATATTAGCAAAATCTTTTACTTCTAGAGAGGGGTCTACAAAAAATTCTGTTAAATTTACAAAGAAAATCTTTATAGTGCAAACTCTCTAATATAGACTTTTTAGAGAAAATTTATATACTAGTAATTAATACTAATAAGCTGCTAAATATTGATACCAGTAAGTGTTACTATTGAGAAAAAAAAAAAATCGTCTAAATAGATTTATTGTAAAGTTATTAACTGTATAACAATCTATCTATTAAAAATTAACTAAAAATTAATCTAACTATTGTATAATAAAGGTATATACATATATTATTTTATAATGTGATATAGTTATATTTAGTTATAAGAGAATATATATATTAAAAAAATATATATACAGGTTCTCCGCTCTTGTTTTCCTTTCCGAGTATTTTGTTGAAGTCTCCCTCGATCCGATTCAATACCAAATTAAATGAGGCGCGAGTTTTATTGGTTTCGAGAGCCTTTGCAAAGGTGGTTGCGCCCTCATCTTCGATCATATTCAGCTTCAATGAAGTGGAGGTTTTGATGGGTTCGAGAGCCTTGCGAAGGCGTTGACGGCCGACCGTGGCACCCATGCTGCGCGCAATATCCTGCTTCGCTGGCTCACTACGAGCGGGAGTTCGGCTCCACTTTTGTACAAAAACGTAACAATTTATTACAGTTTGCAATCAGACAAATCCGTTGTGCACCTGTCGCTTGTCAGTTTGTGGGTAGAGAGCACGCTTCTGCCCTACGTACACACGCCGCGATTTTTCAATCTCAGTCGAGATCTGTTGAATCTCACATCAAAGACACAAGTAGATTTCTTGGAAACACACGGATAGCCGTTCTGACTACGTGATTTTTTCTTCTCAGGAGCCCTGGATCTTCCAACCTACCCGTTTGGCGAGATTTCTGAAACTTGACTCCCAAAACGAAGGATTTTTTACCATGCCGGGCTTCCCTCAAACGGAAAACGCTTGAATTGGGTCAGACGCACTTGCCTTGAATTGTCGATTACTAAGGGGCATTTTATTCACGTCTCGTCCGGCGGCTAGACTGTGTACGCGTGTGGAACCTACACCATATCTACCTACCCCGCCCCTCCTAGATCAGGAAATTGAGGATCAGAATAGTAATACTAACCGAAGCCCCGCCGGATCTCATGAGTAAACATACAATGTTGTCTCAGGATGTACGAGATTTTCGATCTGGGCTTTCCAAAATGTCTTATCGAAAGCAGCATTGCAGCCACTGTATGAAGTTGCAATAACCAAATACTTGGCGGCCTTTCATAAGAGGAAACGACATACGACATGATTGATTTGCGCTTTGGTATTCATTGTGTATTGAGCGGAATGGAATGATCCCGGTTGTTGACCCGCTTGGCACACTATCAGAGTTTGGTTTAAACCGCATAGATATGCCGATCAGCGGACTAATTTAGTGTAACGTTCCATCGAACCGGCAGCTGGTAATAGTCGTTTGTGGCGCTCGCGACCGTCAAACTTTTTTTTTTTTTTGGGCTAGCCAAACGACCTACAGTGGAATTAACCCTCAGCCGTAGCTTCAGAACTGTGCGATCCACGATGACGGAAGAGGCCCTCAAGGGGACAAGGGGACTCGGTGTTTTGAAGCCAGCAATCCGCGGCAAGTAGTGTAAAGATAACCAGGCGATGGCCTACCATCAATTCCCCAATCGTAACATACGCCGAGTCACTGAAATTCATCGGTAGATGAAATAGGAGCTAACATTCAGGGGAAGCTACACAATGGGTGGTAGCTACAGCGGAGCTGAACAGGCGACAGCAGAAGGCCCAATAGTGTTCCGCTCTCGGTCGGCAAAAGCGATGGTTTCGGATACAATAGTGCGTCGCGGAACGATCGTTAAGTTTTCGCTTGCCGTAATTGGGATGGGAGTAGTGTATAGTTGTTGACAGCTCATTCATGAGCCTGCGATGATAAGCAAAGCAAAAACAATTCATCGATCGCATACCTACCCGTTTTGGAAACCCGTTTGAGCACATAGTTTTTCGAACTCGTGCAATGGACCCCGCTGGTTTCAGATCCCTTGCATCTTGGCTGACGCACCAGTCCAAGTATGGATGAAACATTGATCATAAGATTAGCGCTAGATCATCGCAGGGAGCTTGCTCGTACTTTCACTTGTATCCATCATTGGCTTGTCTGTTTTCACAACGTTGTTTATTTTTGAGTCACTTTATGAGTAACGAGACGTCCTTTGAATCTTTTGGAATAAATAACAATAATAATAATAAAACGCCTTTATGCCAAATTTGTCTCACAGCGTGCTTTATGAGTAATGTTTATATAGAACACTCCGGGCGTAGTATTCACTTTGAAAACGGTAGTCAGTAGTCACGTGTCTGGGTTTGGAATGGCACATGCACCCCAGACTTCGACAATCCAAGGTTACGCTTGGCACGTTCGACGTCAACAATCACATGGAGATGAACACGCTACGCGCTTAGACGAACGGCGATTTCAGAAAAAATGGCAGGTGGGATAAGGGGTCTGTATCCAGGGGTGGCTACACAACCCATTGGTGGTTTTTCGAAAGGGGGGCGTGGGAGACGAGAAAAATCGCCGATCGGTTTGGAGGCAACGTATCTATCGCCATGACAACGATAGTAGCGGGTTTTACATTTGAGTTTTTTTTTTTTTTTTTTTTTTTTGTATATAAAGCATTCATAGACCTCTTAGACGGGGTTTTCATCACCAACAACAAAGCCTCTTCTTTTGAAACGCGACCATGGCACCGTCTATTAATGTTCAAAGCAACTACAAAGATCGAAACAATAACAAGGGTCAAAACACTCCTAAGACCAAAAGCGTTCTGGGAAAGTCAATCGGCAAGCCGACGGGATATAAGAATACGCCAGAAATACCTGAACAAGTAGAAATTCGGGTCACTGGAAAACTACCGCGATGGCTCAGCGGAGTGCTATATCGTTCCGGTATGTGAGCCCCTCGCGCAAAAATACAAAATACAAAGTATTCGAAAACATTTGCTAACGTGCAATCAACCAATTAGGCACAGGAAAATTCAACATTCCTCTACCTGACGGATCAATGTATCACATCCAACACCCTTTCGACGGCCTCAGCCTGGTGCACCGCTTCGAGTTCTCTGGCTCCTCAAATACTGTTAAATACAACTCGCGATACACAGCCAAAGGCGTCGAAAAGCGAATCGTCGAGCGAGACAACACCGTTCTTTTCTTCGGGCCAGACCCATGCAAGACCGTTTTCGACAAGATCAGCTCCTTCTTCCATCATATTACTGGCATGGGGAAAATGCGTGCCCGCCAAGAGGCGGATCCCACCTCCGAGATCATCAATGTCGCCGTGACACCCAACTTTCCTTTACCCAAGGGCGACCGGTTCGACAGCCTTTCTGACCAGGGTTTGGTTGTAAAGACTGATGCCAATATGGTCCAGGTCTTGGATGAAGTCACTTTGGGTGAGTTGTCCGCGAAATTGCGCCCAGCGACAATTCCTTGCAGCCATCACTGACCAACCTCTGTACTATATTACAATCATATGTAACCACCACAGCACCGAAAAAAATCTTCACCTACACCGACTATGCGCCTGGTCTGAATGGTCAACTTTCCGCCGCACACCACCAACAAGATCCAGTCACAGGGGAAACCGTCAACTTCGTCGTGGAGCTGGGGCCCGTAGTGCAATTTCGTGCCTTCTCCGTCTCTGCGTCCGGTGTTACCACTCAGTTCGAGCCAATCAGCCAAAATCTGGCTGATCCGCGGGCTACTCTCAAGGCAGCTTACGTACACTCCTTTTCAATGACCGAGAAATACATCATCATTCCAAACTACCCGTACTGGTTCAGTTACAATGGCATGGCAACCATCTGGCACGGCAGCGTCTACGAATCTTTCTACTGGGACGGGACGAAGCCGACATTGTACCAAGTGCTCGATCGTCGCACCAAGAAACACGTGGCAACCTACCAGGCAGACGCCTACTTTGCATTCCACACCGTCAACGCTTGGGACGAGGTCGACGAGGATGGCGATGACGTCATCGTATTCGACGTGTGCGCCTACGACAGTCCTGACATTATCAGTGCGAGCTTCGGGCTTGGTAAGGCCGACGAGGCGGATGCGACGAACAATGTGAAGAAATCAATGGATATAGAGCGTTCCGCTACGGCAAAAGGGCATCGCGCATGGAAAGCTCGTAAGGCGAAGAAGAACCGTAGGGCCTCTATCAACTTCAAGAAAGATGGCCCATTCAAACCTTTTGACGAGAAGACCTCCTACATGAACCAGACCCAGGAGCACGCGCCCGGCCTCGACAAACCACCGATCCGGCCCTCAGAGGTGCGCCGCTACCGGCTCGAGAACGTGACCAAGGTTGCGCTTGCGCAAGCCGACAAGTCCGGTGTCTATAACAAGTACAGGCACCCTCACGCCGACTACATCATTGTCGCCGAGGACGTGGAACTTCCGCGGATCGACCCTCGCCGCGAGCAGCGCCCTTATCGTTACGTCTGGGGTGTTTGCAACTCCGTGTACGGCAAGTCGTACGCGAACGCCTCCTCGACCGGCCTCGTCACCGGTATCGTCAAGGCCGATTTGAAGCTCGGCCCTTCCGCGACTTTGAAGTGGGACAAGCCCGGGTGCTCTTGCTCTGAGCCGATCTTCATTCCCAATCCTTCGTCGGAACAAGAAGATGTCGGTGTGATCTTGAGCATCGTGAATATGACCGGCGACGGGAAGGGCCGGAAAGACAGCTGCTTCTTGCTTGTCTTGAACGCGCGAGACTTGACGGAGATTGCGAAGGCTGATATTGGGAAGTACAATGCGTCGACATTCCACGGAAGTTTCATGGACGCGAATGGAAATAGCATCTCGGTCAACTAAATTGTATATATATAAATATTTCACGATTTGATATTCAAAAGACATTTTCGTAATTATTATCATATCATAATTAGAAACATATAATCTATTCAACGGACTACTCACATCAGCTTTACCAAGTAGGATATCCATCCAACCCACCCTCACATCATCATATACATAGCAAAAGTACTGTATATATAGCGTCACGATACATCAACCTTGCCGCCAAACTCGCTGACACCACGTGGTCTCGCTGGCCGGGATGCCCGCGGTATTCACAGTTGCCGGGCTCACTCGTAAATAAATCAAAAGTGTATGTTCCATCCTTATGGCTTCTTTGCAATGCTTTTATCGCACTCGGAGGACTTGAGGCCCCGCGTGATTGAAGCCCCATTACCCTCGTATAATTGGCGCCATGGTCCAACAAAACTGATGTTACGGCGGACTCGTTCAGTTAAGGTATATTTAACATGTGTTTGGTTGTACTGCCATTAACCCTCATTCTTTTTCTCGCATGGTTTATATCATCAGTGGGAGGTGGTCGTGGAGTAGACAAAAGCGACAACTGTTACTAAACGGCCAGGGACCAAAAGCACGGTAGACAATGATGATGTTGGAAATGACGTCGGGGACGATGACGATCCGAGTCCATTCTTTAAAGAATTGGCAGCGCTGCATTTGAAGAAGTAGGCTTTATTTTCATTTCTTCGCGTACTTTAAGTTGTCGGACAGGAGGTGATTGCACCTCGATATATAGGCGAACGAATTGGCTCGGATGTTATTTTATTTCATTTTATTTTTCCAAACGATAAATGAATGAATATGCACCACACCTAACCGTGTAAACCTTCCAAAGACCTTGTGATCAAATCCGGACATGAGCCACGCTAACACTTTGCTTCCTTCTCACATCCACGTACGTCCCACTATCAAAACTAAGTACATACCATACGCGATCCCACCTGTATATCTAGACCACTGACCACATGGTAATCAGTATGTTTGACATGAAAGCGCGGAGAAACCAAACCCGCGCTATTTCCGAGCAAAAGCAAACGAGATATTGTACCTCCCATAGATATTCGCCGAAAACCTATTAGGATTAGAACAGAAATGGAATATTAACTGTGATTAAAGTACGAACCTGTTTAGACAATGACAATATTGGTATATACTCAGGATGTCGGTAACACACTCCTAATTGAAATATCTTTGTGGGTCCCAATAATATTTTTATACTGATATTGGTATTGGGTCCACCTTATCCACGTCCACATGCTTGCTGGTTTGGGTCTTTTTATATCAGACGTAAAACGTAACTGTGGGATTACAGAAGCCTCGGAGATCTTTCACGTCCATACGACAAACGAGATCTTCCAACAAATACTCTTGCCTGAGCAATATTTCTCAACCCCATTAAATGCGAATCAGATACAGTACCTTGCTGGCTATCTAGCCGACGCTTTAGTGCACTATAAACCCCTTCCTGCTGGTTGGACATCTCGCAACTGCGTGCCTGCAAAAATGGTAAAATGGAGAGTTGTGTGAGGCGACAACACACACACGGATCATTGTCCACGTCGATTGACACCCTAGAAACACGAAAATCTCGCAGACACATCAACAGGTTCAGGTTGAATAAACGTGAGACATCTACCTGCAAGTTGTCCGATCTCGGCTACTGATTCGACTTTGCGCGCTTTGCCTTGCTATTTTCGTGTCTTTGACGATCTGTTAGTGGACGCGGGGCTCCGCTTACGTTTGTTGTTTTGAGTATTCCTCATGGTTGGTCCAGAAGTGGTCACGACGCTCAGCTGATTTTGGCCCTTCTCGCTTCGGGGTTCGTTTTTGGCGTTTGGGTAGAAACAAGGTTGTTTTGGTGGCCTAGAGCAGTCTACATGTCACTCTTCCATTGTGGCACCACGTTTGAGACAGAATAATGTCCTTGTCTAACCTCCCAACAAACTTTAGTTGGCACCCTGTTCGCGCTGGCGAGATGACGGCAAGTATATATGTTCCAAAACATTCCTGCTACCCTTTATCAAATTTGATGATGCAGGACTTTCTTACAATGTATTTGCGCTTTGGAAATTCTCATTATAAAGAGCTGAAGAGGGTATCATCCTATCCTTGTGTAGCGTTCCAAGATAGCAGGTCGTGAATAGGCAGGACTGATTTCCGAGTTTGAAGGTGCTTGAATCGGACGGAGATCACACCCTCCGGTAGAGTTTTTGCTTCCAGATTTGCGAATTCCGAATCTCGAACGACAGTTGAATCGCGATATTCGTACAGTGTGTCATAAGTAACGACGACAGAATTATTGTCGATAGAGACGATGTATCTGATTCTTAGGTTTCGTTGCCGATGGGAATGTGCAGGTGTACCACGTCGTCAGATCGCGATACGGTGAAATTGGCAATCGCACGTGTGATGACGATGTTTCCTCATCGGTGTTGGACTCTCTTGTCCGATTCCACCAAGACGTGTCGAGTGCTCTTATGAATGGTGGTCCGCGTTAAGCTTTTGCGAGAAATACACAACTCTCAATCTGGACACGTTGCCCTCCGTCTTGGAAATCATTCATACACCACAATCATCTTTTCCCCTTCCACGGCCTACCCAACCCCTCCAATCCATCAATTACCCAAGCCATGACCTTCCGCGGTTCTACCCTTTTGCGCCTCCTCCTAGCGCTTTCGCTCGCCACGCTGGCCGCCGCCGTGATCGGGCAAGGTCCGGACTCTGGGCCCCTCTTCACGAGCTTCACGCTGTATGAGCAGCGACTTTTATGGACGCCGATCATAACTGACTGGAGCGTGTTGTCCGCGAACCCCGACACGACGGCAGGAAATATCACAGTGTCGACGGGAGTGTTGCCTGTTCCGGGCGTTGTGTTGCAGATGGCGGTATGGGTGAGTAGATGGTTTTCGTGCATGTGGTTCAGTGGGGATCTTTTTTGAGGGCTTCCAATACACGATGCCGCGCGATACCAGCACATCTCTCTCTCTATTAAACCTCTCTACAGGGTATACTCGCCGATCTCAACTTTTCTTGTTCCTCCCTCCCCATCGCAAACATCCTCACCGACTCGACGACCCCGTTCGCCGTAACCTCAGCGCCGACGATCGGGCTGATCTCCCGTGGAGGCGGTTGCCACCTGACGGACAAGTTTGTGTTCGCGCAGCAGGCATACCCGAACACAAATTTCACAGCCTTCATCATTTACAACAACGATACGTCGACGCAGACGTACGATGGGCTGAAGGCCGACCAGGGCGATGGGGAATCGAACACTGCGTCGGCTGTGTATGTCGACGCCGTCATGGGGCAGATGTTACTCAGTCGACTGGCCGACGCGAAGGCCGTCAAGTTCGAAGTGACTCAGACCAAGAACTACGTCGAGGTCATATTGGCGCTGAGCATGGATCAAGTGACCCAGGTCATCAATCCGACGTCCAAGCTCTCGACCTACGGGTCGTTAAGCGGGAGCGCGATCGGAGCCATTGTCGGGTGTTGCTCGGCGGTTATTTTGGGGGTGGCACGTGAGTAGTAACGGTTCATTATTTTATTTTATTTTATATTTATTTTTCGACGGTAATTGTTTCATGGCCCCGTCACACAATTGTCATATCGTTGAACCTTCAAACTTGCCATCGATCTCTGTGCTTTAACGCCAATAACCATCTTTTCGTTTCCATAAAGTCATCATCTTTTGGAACCGTTTCTTCTGTATATACCCCCCAGATTCAACGGCGCGCCTCATGGCCGATCTGGCACGGGCAACTGTTGCGTTGAAACCGCTCGGGCTGACGCTGGACCGTGAGACACTGGCCACGTTCCCGATCACGCGGTTCCACCTGACGCAGGCAAAGAACAACGGGTGCCCGATCTGCCTGATGGACTTTGATGAAAAGACGGAGGGGGAGACTGAGATGGCGGTGGAGACGATTGCGGTGGAGGGGGGCGAGAGCAGCGAGCAGGCGAGCACGGTGAGGAAGGAGGAGATGAGGGTGCAGGAGCCGGTGAACGGCAGTACTAGTACCGTCGGGATGGAAGAGGGGCGAGCGGGGGCAGAAGGAGAGGCGCGGCCGAATGATGAGGTCAGGGTTTTGCCTTGTGGGCATGTCTATCACGTCCACTGCATTGGTAAGTTTTCGTCATTCTTTTTTACTATTCGCTTACTGTGGTACGATTGATTAGCATCTGTACGCAATGCACATCTCACTCATTAATCTCTTATATCCACTCACCCTCCCACAGACCCCTGGCTAACCGAGAAATCGCCCTTTTGTCCCGTCTGCAAGTTCAATTGCCTTCCCAAGGAAGTGCAAGAGCGACAGAAACAGCTCCATCAGGCGGCAGAGCAAGCGGCTGCGGATGCCGCAGCTGTGGCGGAGACAGCGCAACAGGCAGCGGATGAGGGCGCGCGAACGCGGAGTGCAATGCCGGCGGACCCGACCCGAGCGCAGGCGGCGTCGGCGGCGTCGGCGGCGATCGTCGCGGAGGGGGTGGCAGCGGTGTGGAGGCAGGTCGCTAGGTTGGAGGTGTCGCCCTTGGCGCCGATTGAAGAGGTCGTGGTGGAGATGGTGCCGATGGGGACGGAGTGGACGGGAGAGCGATCTGGGATGCAAGGGGAGGAAGAGGCAGTGGGAATTGATGTGGCTGAAGAAGGGGAAGGCAAGGAGGTGGAGCAGGAGGTGGAATAGGAGGTCGTTGCCGTCGTCGTCGCGGAGCCGGAAAGCTCGTCGGGAGAGGTGGTGGAAACGCAAGCGGTTGCTTTTGAAACCTCGTTCTCTTCTACGGCGACGCCGGAAGAAGTACAAGAACACTTCAAATTTGAGCAAGTAGCGACGGTGGCCCGTGAAGAGAAAGCCGGCAAAAACCAGAGCGATGCATGAATTGATCTGGATCCGGACATGCCGTATGCATTAAATATAGAAATGATACCTGATTTCTCACACTTCATGATTTTCATTCCACCATTATACCCCAAGATCCCGTTTTACCTGGCACATCCCTTGGTCCAATTGACCCGCCACGCTTTATTTATCTGCTTGTCTCCAAATTGTACACCTAATACACCTAATTAAATAACAATGTTCGTAGCTAAACAATGGCACATCCCTTGGTCCAATTGACCCGCCACGCTTTATTTATCTGCTTGTCTCCAAATTGTACACCTAATACACCTAATTAAATTACAATCATCGTAGCTAAACAATGGCTCGGCCACTGCGCCCGATCAACCCCTGCGCCGTATGTACAAAGGCAGCGAAACCCAAATCCACCGTGCGACTCGAGGTTGCCAACAGTGGTACGTCATGAGGGAACAGAGAACGTGCGCCAATGCCGTGTACGTTTGAAAAGGGCCACGGCACGGCACGGTACCTCACGCAAACTTACGGGCGACGGCATCATCTGCACATGTCAAATCAGTGCGAGGCCGAGTCATGTGTTGGGCACGGATCACAGAAAGCTTTTAAGGCGGATGATTCGTGATGCTTGACATGTAGAACAAAGCCCTATCCTGTTTATACATACGCAAGACAAACCGTTCTTTATGCTTGTAATTAAAAAAAAAAACGTCACAACGCCGCGCGACAATCCGGTGGTCCAGATGTTTGCGGGCGTTCTTCGACCCCTCGGCGACGATGGTTAGAGCCGAAAAAGGCAGCACGTCACATGACGGGACCCAGATCCAGTGTTCCCACACTCCCACACCCCCAGGAAACACGCTACTTTTAAAAAGCGGCGCCGAGGACCGTACGTTGACCGCTCTACTTCTCTTTCTATCTCTTACTTTTTTCGTCACTTGTCAAACAAACAACATAATGGGTAAGCCTGCCGTTGATGGAGTGCCTTGTGTGGGTCTTTGACAATTTATCTTTCACGCGCTGACGACTCGTCACATGCTCGTACACCTTGATACAGCTGATAACGCTACCGCCGCCGTCGCCGTTGAGAACATCATCGAGGACATTGAGAAGCGGAAGACCGATCTCAGGCACAAGCTCGAGAGGAGGCCTACCCGTGATGAGCTTATTCAGCACAACATCTTGAAAGGTGAGA
>RBNI01004224.1:0-14429 GCA_003990745.1 Jimgerdemannia flammicorona | reverse complement strand
GCTAAATATAAATTCCAATAACTAAAACTACTAAGTTCCAAGGCTGGCATTATTTGGTATCACAACAAAATGCTGGTGCTGGCATTATCCAGTATTACATGAGAATACCAGTGCTGGAACAATTTTGTGTTACCTCAGAATGCCAGTGCTGGCATTATCTGGTATTACATGAGAATACCAGTGCTGGCATTATCCAGTGTAACAAAGAACTTAGAGCAGAAAGTTCAGGACTAGGGGGGCTTCATCATCATCATCATCATCATCACTGAAGGAGATGAGATCCGCGAATTCATCATGCAGGTCGTGCGTTTCGCGTACTTCGCATGCTTCGGGTATGTCACGCATCTCACATATGTCGAAGTCATGCAGGATGACGTCATCGATGACATCATCACGTTCGACTGTGGTGGGAAAATCGGGAACAAGATCTGGAGCTCTCCAGTCTATGAGGTTCTCTTCCACAAAATAGGGGACAAATGTGGGGTCTTGGGGGGATCTAACCCGAATGCTTGGGCCTTGGAATACTGAGATCAATCCTTGCAGGAATTGGTCTGGGTTGTCCTGAAGGATGGGGTGCCAGAAGTCTTCTACTTCTTTGCTGTTGAGGGTGATAGTGAACTGGGCTTCTGTGGCTACCCTGGCTTCTAGTGCATTGATACGGCAGGATGACAGGTCTCTGAAATCTGAGACTCTAACATACTCCAAGTTGGGGATTGACCATGGTGCATGCCTGAAGATCTGATGGATCTTCTTAGCTGTTCTCGTTTTGTGTATGTCCATGGGGGTGGCATCTCGTAGCTCTTGGGTGCTGGCCTGTGGGAACTCCTGGCAGAGGAGGTTTCCTATTTTGTACTCCTGCCACATTTGGAGGCATTCAATAGCAATGGTGATCCTTGTTTCCATTTCACGGCGGTAGAGGATAAAGTGATAGGGGTCTGCAGTACCCAGGTTGACACTAGGAGTCCTTCTTGAGTGGGTCCTCATGGCTCTTCTGATGTCTTGGAACATCCTTTCTTCAACCGAGGTATCTTGGTGATTCCTTGACCTTGAGGTTTGGCAGGCAGCAGGCATTTCATTTGTAGTAAGTCTTTGAGCTATTTTGGGATTGGTGGTTCTTGTTGGTTGCTGCTACTGCGGTTCCTTGGTCCTTCTTTTATATTCTTTAGGATGCTTGTGCTGTGGTCACAATGACTCACGGTTGGTCATCATTGCTCATCTTGTATGCCGTATGATCTTCTTGTGCTCCGATCTGGTGGCTTTGCAAGGAAAGGCTGTCTCCTGTGCTGATGTCATCATTCTGGGGTCACTGTTACAATACTGATATCATTAACTCAGACTTTTAAGGACAAGTTCAAGTTCTATCTATCAACCAGAAGGATCAAGACTATACAGTCAAGGAAGAAGACCAAGTCATGCAAATGATCCTAGAAAAATTCAGTCAACTCAAGATTACAGAAGTCCAAGAACTCTCTGAAACCAAATGAGATCAAAAAGGTTTTGCAGCACTGATCAAGCAGCAAGTCTTAGTGAAAATTGAGCTCAAGCTATATTTATTTTCAAAGGCCTAGTCAAAGGAAAAGAAGTTCAAGTACTTATAGACAGTGGAGCTGTAGGAAACTTCATCAATCAGAACCTCATTGAAAGGTTCAAGATCCTTATTAAGCCTACACCTAAGAACAATAGTATAGTCACTGCAGATGGTACTCTGTACCCTATTAAGTCAATTGCTGCCAAACTACCCATCAAGATCCAGAAATATTGGAAATGAGTAGACTTTGAGGTTGCACTACTAGGAGATCATAATCTGATCTTAGGAAAACCCTGACTTATGAAACACAATCCAGATATTAATTGGTGTAAGAATGAAGTCACCCTACTTCAAGATGGAGCCAATATCACTATCAAGACAGACAAGGCCATGAGCAAGACCCAGATTGCAACACTGTCAGCTATATAGTATAAGAGAGCACTCAAGAAGACAATGTATACCTTTATTATAATGATCTATCTCAAGAAAAAGACAAGAGACTATTAGTCAATAAAAACATCAAGCTACTGCTAGAAGAATTCAAGAATGTCTTTCCAGACAAGCTACCTGGTCTACTACCTATATGAGAAGTTGATTATGAAATCAAACTGACCCCAGGAGCTGTACCACTCAAGAAACACATGTACTGCATGTTGCCACTTGAAATTGAAGTAGTCAAGAAGGAACTAGAAGAACTACTTACATAAGGAGCCATCCAGCCAAGCAAATCTCCTTATGGCTCACCAGTCTTATTTGTCAAGAAGAAGAATAGTACTCTGTGAATATGCATAGACTACTATGCACTCAACAAACTCACTGTCAAGAACTGCTATCTGCTACCCTTGATTGATCAAATCTTCAATGCTCTCAAGAATACCAAGTACTTCACCAAGTTAGACCTCATGTCAGGATACCACCAGATTTGAATCAAGTCAGAAGATATTCCTAAGACTGCATTTATGACCCCCTTTGAACTCTATGAATTCCTGGTCTTAGCATTTAGTCTCACCAATGTACCCACTATATTTCAGACCCTGATGAACAAGATATTCAAGGACCAACTATTTATTTTCCTGTTGGTATATCTTGATGACATCCTGATCTTTAGTGTAACTAAAGAAGAATACCTCAAATACATTCAAATAGTCCTGGAGATCCTGTGAAAACACAAGCTTTATACCAAGCTCAAGAAGTGTGAATTCTTCAAAAAACAAGTCAAATACCTTAGTTACATTATCTCTACACAAGAAATTCAAGTAGACCCACATAAGATAGAAGTAATTAAAGAATGACTCATTCCATTGAACCTCACAGAACTCCAATCTTTCCTTGGTCTAGCTGGCTACTACTACCACTTTATCAGAAACTTCTCTGGCATTGCTGAGCCACTGACTAACCTTATAAGGAAGGCCCTACAATCAGACCACTATATACCCTACACCTGGGACCTCTTCTGTCAACAAGCCTTTCAAGAACTCAAGAACCACCTGACCCATACTCTAGTCTTACATAATGCAGATCAAGGCCTAAAATTCACAGTTATCACTAATGTGATGAATTTTGCCATTAGAGCAGTCCTGTTACAAGATGATAACAAAGGACATTGTCCTATTACTTTTGAGTCCCACAAGTTGGTCCTAGCTAAACAAAAGCTAGCTACTCACAAGAAGGAACTACTGGCAATAATATATGTACTAGACCACTAGTGATACTATCTAGAAGATATTGAGTTTGATGTCATCACTGATCATCAATCCCTCAAGTATATCAACACCCAACCTACCCTGTCATATTTATAAGCCAAGTAGAGCCTCAAAATTCAAATCTTCAATCTGATGATCATCTACAAACCTGGCAAGACACTTATAGTACCAGATGTCTTATCAAGATACCCTGACCTCACCACAATTATACAGGTCACCTTGGCATCAGAATTCCTAGACCAAATTAGGCAAGCTTATAAAGAAGATACAGTTACTACTAGAGTCTTCTTGAATGAGCTCAAGAATATATATACTGTTGAGAACAACCTGATCTATCATCAAGATCAAGCCTATCTATCTGAAAACATGAACCTACACTATAAGGTTTTATAAGAACACCATGACTCCCCTCTTGCTGGTCACCTGGGAATTGAGAAGACTGTCAAAAACATTCAATACCACTACTATTGGCTAAGTATAGTCAAGGAAATCACAAACTATGTTACCAGCTGTAATCTGTATCAGTACAACAAGTCTACCAACCAAGTACCAGTCAGTTTGCTACAACTACTGCTAATTCTCATCAAGAAATTCAAACAAGTTACCATGGACTTTGTAACTCAACTACCACAAACTCAATCTGATGCTGATGCTATCATTATATTCATTGACCACCTGCTAAGACTATGGTTGCTGAACCAACCACTATTAATGCTACTGTACCCAAGATTGCAAGAATCTTCTTCAAGTCCATCTTTTATCACTATAGCCTACTATGAGTAATTATCAGTAATTGTGACCTCAAGTTTACCAGTCACTTCTGGCAAACTCTCTTCAAGACCCTGGGAATCCAATTGGCTATATCTACTACTTTTCACCCACAAACTGATAGACAAATTAAGTATATGAATAGAACCCTAGAACAAATTCTTAGAAACTATGTTTTTTATGAGCAAGATGATTGAAACCACTATCTGACTTATATAGAGCTTGTATATAACAATACTATCCAATTATCTACTGGTCTTTTCCCTTTCTAGTTACTCTATAGTCAAGGTCCCAAGACCCCTACAAGTCTATTTTCTTTCAAGAAAAGCAGTCAAATATAAGTCCCAACTGCCAAGAACCTTATAGACAAAATGGACAAACTACTCAAGATTGTTACTGTGAACCTTCAGAAGGCTCAACAGCATCAAGCCAAGTATACTGATAAGAAATACTATAATGTCACTTATATTATTAGAGACCAAGTCCTACTGTCTACTGAGAACCTCAAGATATAATCTTAAGTCAACTGCTCTTCAAACAAGTTTCAACCCAAGTATATTGGACCTTTCAAGATCACTGAACAAGTCTCTGTATCCTCCTACCACCTCAAGCTACCCAAAACTATGAGAGTATACCCAGTCTTTCATATGTCACACCTCAAGACCTGGAACTAGTCACCACCCTACCCTGGTTGAATTCCTAAGCCTTCTGTCCCTGTAATTATTGAAGACTATATCAAGTATAAAGCTGAGAGAATTCTTGACAAATGAATCTGCTACCACCATCCTGAATACCTAGTCAAGTGGATGGGTTATCCTGAATATGATACTACCTGAGAACTATTGGTCAACCTTAAGAACTCTCAAGATAGTTCAAGACTTTGAGGTAAAATATATTACTCAATCCCTATAGTGACTTTCTTGGATTATCGATGACCTATAGCAAAGATTAGTGTCTTATATATCAGAAGTTTACTTTGGGACCCCAGAACTAGCAGAACATTTAATGAACAAGAAGTCTACTGAAATAAAGCTACTAGCTGGGTTCAAACCCCTCCCAGTTGGTTAGTCTGATAATAGGTCCTCTGCTCTATATGAGAATGGCCAATCTCTGTCAATGTGCCAATACAAGTTTGAGAAATTTTGGTTAAGTATATCTAGTCTTGTATTATCTAAGAACTCAATGAGGATATTGGTTCTTAAGGAGGGAGGGATGTAACAATTTCACAGTCATATTTAGTCTTAATACATTTTCCCATCTTTTAGTTAGTCTTTTCTTATCATTTCTTGAACATTCTACTATGTTCTACCACCTTCTACTTACTTAGAAACCTTCTCTTAGTGCCCAGACACTACTAGAACATTCTTGTCTTTCCTTGGCACCAAGTATCTTGTCTTAGCTAGTTATAGAACCTTTTGGAACATTGTAGAATAGTATTAGTCAGCTTTACTGAGAACCTATTTCTTGGCATTTCTCTTTCTTTCCAAGATCCTTCTGGATCTTTCTTTTAGATTATGGATAAATATCCTTATTCTCTACCTGAATAAAGCTCAGAATATTTTCTCTCAGAAATCCTTCAAGAATACCTAAACCTTTAAATATCTCTTTAAGCTACTTTAGACCAATTAGAACTTTCAGATTTAGCTGCTTCCTCTTAAAGAAACTAGAACCATTATAGATGGTTTGATAGAAAAGACACCAGATCCCAGATACTATTCTCAATAAGCAAATAATATTCCTCATCCATCATATGTTCTTATTTCTTATTGTCTAGATATTGTATAGTCTTATCATATATCCTTAGCTTGCTAGGAGATATCACAATATACACACATTCATATACTTCAGTATAGCTCATATGGTCCTTTTGTTGCTATCTAGGGCTTACTGATGCATTCCAATAATTTCCTAAATTACAATGAGTTTCTCAGTAAATTTTGGAGCACTTTTGCTTACTCTTCATAGAGGATTCCTTATTTTTGAAGGATTCACTGTCATTATCTTTGATCTCTCATAACAGTTCTAGTTTCTTTAAGAGAAAGTGGCTAAATCTGGAAGTTCTAGCTAGCCTAAAGTAGCTCAAAGAAATACTTAAAAATTTAAGTATTCTTGAAGAATTTCTGAGAGAAAATATTTTGAACTTTATTCAGATAGAGAACAAGAATATTTATATATAATCTGAAAGAAAGATCCAGAAGGATCTTGGAAAGAAAGAGAAATACCAAGAAATAAGTTCTCAGCAAAGCTAACTAATACTGTTCTACAATGTTCTAAAAGGTTCTATAACTAGCTAAGACAAGATGCTTAGTACTAAGAAAAGACAAGAATATTCTAGTGGTGTCTGGGTACTGAGAGAAGATTTCTAAGCAAGTAGAAGATAGTGGAACATAGTAGAATATTCAAGAAATGACAAGAAAAGACTAACTAAAAGATGTGAAAATATGCTAAGACTAAATATAATTGTGAAATTGATACATCCCTTCCTCTTTAAGAACCAATGTTCTCATTGAGTTCTTAGATAACATAAGATAATCAAAATTTTTCAAACTTGTATTAGTGCATTTGTAGGGATTGGCCATCCTCATATAAGGCATAGGGCCTATTACTAGACTAACTAACTGAGAGAGATTCAAACCCAGCTAATAGCTTCATTTTGGTAGACTTTTTGTTCATTAAATATTCTGCTGATTCTGGGGTCCCAAAGTAAACTTCTGATATATAAGACACTGATAATTATCATAGGTTTTTGACAATCTAAGAAAGTCACTATAGGGATTGAGCAATATATTTTATCTTGAGGTTGACCAGTGGTTCCTAGGTAGTATCATATTCAGAGTAGTCTATTTACTTAATTAGGTATTCAGGATGGTGGTAGCAGATTTGTTTATTAAGGATTTTCTCAGCTTTGTACTTGATATAGTCTTTAATAATCACAGGAGCAGACAGCTTAGGAATTTGATTAGGATAGGATGGTGACTGGTTTCAGGTCTTAAGATGTGGTATATGAAAGACTAGGTATACTCTTATGATTTCAGATAGCTTGAGGCAGTAGGAGAATGCAGAGACTTGTTCAGTGATCTCAAAAGGTCCAAATATACTTGGGTTGGAACTTGTTCAACAGATAGTTGACTTGAGATTATATCTTGAGGTTCTCAGTAGACAGTAAGACTTAATCTCCAACAGTGTAAGTAATATTGCAGTGTTTCTTATCAGCATACTTAACTTGATGCTGTTGAGCTTTCTGAAGATTTATGATAACAATATTAAGTAGTTTATCCATTTTGTCTATAAGGCTCTTAGTAGTAGAGACTTGTATCTGACTGCTTTTCTTGAAAGGAAATAAACTTACAGAGATCTCAAGATCTTGACTGTGGAGTAACTAGAAAGGGGAAAGACTAGTAGATGATTGGACAGCATTGTTATATATGAACTCTATATAAGTCAGATAGTGGTCCTAATCATCTTACTTGTAAGAAATATAATTTCTAAGTATTTATTCTAGAGTTCTGTTCATATGCTCAGTTTGTTCATCAGTTTGTAAGTAAAAGGTAGTAGACATAGCCAATTGAGTTCCCAAAGTCTTGAAGAGAGTTTACTAGAAATAACTAGTGAACTTGGGTTCACAATCACTGACAATTACTCTTGGCAGACAATAGTAATGGAAGATAGACTTGAAGAAGATTCTTGTAATCTCAAGTACAATAGTATTGATAGTAGTTAGTTCAGCAACTATAGTCTTAGTCAGGTGGTCAATAAATATGACAATAGCATCAGTGTCAAATTGAGTTTGTAGTAGTTGAGTTACAAAGTCTATTGTAACTTGTTCAAACTTCTTAGTAAGAATTAGCAGTAGTTATAGCAAACTGACTGGTGCTTGATTGATAGACTTATTGTACTGACATAGATCACAGCTAGCAATATAGTTCTTGATTTTCTTGACCATGCTTGGCTAATAGTAGCAGTATTGGATGTTCTTGACAGTTTTCTCAATTCTCAGGTGACCAGCAAGAGAGGAGTCATGGTGTTCTTGTAAAATCTTGTAGCATTGGTTCATGTTTTCAGGTAGATAGACTTAGTCCTGATGATAGATCAGGTTGTTCTCAACAGTATATATATCCTTGAGTTCATTTGAGAAAACTCTAGTAGCAACTCTTCTTTATAAGCTTGCCTGATTTGGTCTAGAAATTCTGATATCAAGGTGACTTATATGATTGTGGCAAGGTCAGGGTATCTTGATAAGATATCTGGTACTACAAGTATCTTGCCAGGCTTGTAGATGATCATCAGATTGAAGGTTTGAAGTTTGAGGCTCTACTTGGCTTATAGACATAATAGTGTAGATTGGGTGTTGATGTACTTGAGAGATTAATAGTTAGTGATAATATTAAATTCAATACCTTCTAAGTAGTATCATTAGTAGTCTAGTATATGTATTATTGCCAGTAGTTCCTTCTTATAGGTAGTTAATTTTTATTCAGCTGGAGCCAACTTATGGAACTTGAAAGCAATAAGATAGTGTCCTTTGCTATCATCTTGTAATAGGACTGCTCCAATGGCAAAATTCAATATATCAGTAGTGAATATGAATTTTAGGCCTTGATCTGTATTATATAGGACTGGAGTATAGATCAGACAGTTCTTGAGTTCTTGAAAAGCTTGTTAACAAAAGAGATCCTAGATATAGGATACATAGTAGTCTGAGTGTAGGGCCTTTCTTATGAGGTTAGTCAGTAGCTTGGTAATGCTAGAGAAGTTTCTGACAAAGCAGCAATATTAGCCAGCTAGACTGAGAAAGGATCAGAGTTCTGTGAGATTTGATAGAATAGGCCATTTTTAAATTGCCTCTATCTTGTGTGGGTCTACTTGAATTTCTTGTACAGAGACAATGTAGTTAAGATATTTGACTTGTTCTTTAAAGAATTCATACTTCTTGAGCTTGGTATAAAGCTTGGGTTTTTGCAGAATCTCCAGGACTATTTAAATATATTTGAGGTATTCTTCTTTAGTTACACTAAAGATCAGGATATTATCAAGATATATCAACAGAAAAATAAATAGTTGGTTCTTGAATATCTTGTTCATCAGAGTTTATGTAAGTGCACAACCCCCAAGCCACAGAAATCACACACAACCTCTGAACAAATCTGGAAATCACCTGCAAGATTATGAAGCTGAGTCAAACAGAAGTCACAGCGCACAAAGCTGAGTCAATACCAAGTCACGGAACACAAGATTCACATAAATGGAATCTTACCGATCCAGAACAAATGCATATATACCCAGCCCTGAGACGCGTCGAAACAGAGAACCAAAAACAATAACTACAACTTCCAAACATACAAACATGACTACCGAGATCTACAACCGTATCCATGCTGACATTTGGAATGCCATTGTCAACCAAGCCACACCCCCTCTACCCCTCATGAATATCTACAGCCAAGCACCTCTCTACTTCATGGAAGCCCGATGGAACGCCCTGAACATGCTTAACGAGGCCCACCGGATTGGACAAATCTCAAGCTACTATCAGATCGGCCGCCTCCTAGAAGACATGGTCAAACACCACCATGATACAGACATTACCCAGATGTCTCAACACCAGAAGCTCATCACCCGCAAACACCGAGAACTCTTCTACGAGTACAGCACCTTTATTCCCTGCCTCCGAGTTACTACTAGCGAAATGGTTGCTACTCTATCCTATGGCCAAATCGACAACATGATACAAGAACTCAACCACAAGTACCTGGAGTACGTTGAAACCACAGACAGAACCTTCCCGCACCCCGATGACCACATCCTGCAAATGCCCCAAGTTGGATACGCCATGAAGGACATCTATGATATAATCAACTTCGACAAAGACGAAGCAGAAGACAATGACCCTTCTGACACCGACATGACCTCAAGCCAAGGATCTCTCCCAACTCTGATCACACCGCCAACTCTGCCAATGAACTTACAACAGTTCATAACCATATACAAGACTTATTGAGACAATGATCACTGGCACGAATACCAACCTACATTCACCCCTGATTACTTCAACTACAATGAAGAGACCAGAGAACATAACCTGTACCTTCAGACAACCCTCGAGATTGAACCAACCACTCCACCACCCGAGTATGAGCGACATGAACCACAACCACCAGCATACTACAACCCTGCAACCCATAGTGCTGTAACCTACAGAAGGTACGCAGACAGCGAATCCGATGAAAATGAAGACGATGCACCACTTCTTCACCCCCCAACACCTTATCCAGCATACGAGACAGATGATGCTATCCTGTGGGACGGAGATGAAGTTCCAATGTATTATTACCTCAGCGAACAAGGAGAAGTAATCTGTGAACCACTCTTCCTAGATGACTACTTCTTTAGAGATGATGTAATTGATGGTGATGTCATCGAAGACTACCCAGACAGCGCCTAAAACTATAAATAGATTAGCAGTCATAGTATAGTTAGATTAGCCTTGTACGACATGACTGTGAACTGACTCAGCAGTCAGATGATCTCTTGACATGTCAGATCACACTTATACTACGTGACTGCATTCCGACTCAGCAAGGCACTTAGTGCTACATCCATATTTAGCATAGTCCAGATAGCCCCTCACTAGTATAAATATCCCCTCCCCCAGACCTCAGAATCTCAGACCTGAACAATCTGAACACAACTCCTGAGCACTTCCCCACAATATCCCTCCACATAACTACTCCTAGTATAGCAATATCATGAATAGAGGATAAATCTATTTAATACCCCACAAACTACTCTTAAGTAAAACTGCTCCCTGTTAGGTCCCACTCCTAACTCTATCACGAAATTTCCTAATTGGGTATTGTCTGCAGCGATACGCCAATTCAACTAAGCTGGCCTTAGTTTCTTGAACTTCCTGAAATACAGAAAATCCTGAACATCCAGAACTAGTCCAAAAAGGGACTTTGGTTGAGACGTCAACCTGATCTTGAAATCAATAAGCATAGAGGACGTACTCTATATGAAATTGATCTTGACCATAAGAAAACGGTCTTCCAGAATATCTAGAACTTCCAGAAAACCCTTCCAGAACTACGTAATGGTTACCCTAAAAAGCAACCCTCTTACAGTTTAGAATATAGCAGGTATATTGGTGAGACCAAATGCTAAGACCAGGAATTCATAGAGTCTAAAGAGAGTTATAAATACATTCTTGAGAATATCTTCTGGCTTGATTCAGATCTGGTGGTATCCTGATATGAGGTCAAACTTGGTGAAGTACTTGATATTCTTAAAAGCATTAAAATTTGATCAATCAAGGGTAGTGGATAGTGGTTCTTGACAGTAAGCTTGTTGAGTATATAATAGTCTATGCATATTCACAGAGTACCATCCTTCTTCTTGATAAATAGGACTGGTGAGCCATAAGGATATTTACTTGACTGAATAGCTCCTTATGCAAGTAGTTCTTCTAGTTCCTTCTTGACTACTTCAATTTCAATTAGTGATATATGGTATATATGTTTCTTGAGTAATATAGTTCCTGGGGTCAGTTCAATTTCATGATCAACTTCTTGTATAGGTGGTAGACCAGATAGCTTGTCTGGAAAGACATCCTTGAATTCTTCTAGTAGTAACTTGACACTTTTATTAACTGATAGTCTCTTGTCTTATTTCTTGAGACAGATTATTACAATAAAGGCATACATTGCCTTCTTGAGTGCTCTCTTATATTGTATAGCTGACAGTATTGCAATCTGGATCTTACTTGTAATCTTGTCTATCTTGATAGTGATATTGGCTCTATCTTAAAGTAAGGTGACTTTATTCTTGCACCAATTAATGTCTGGGTTGTGTTTCATAAGCCAGGGTTTTCTTAGGATCAGGTCATAATCTCCTAGTAGTACAACCTCAAAGTCTACTTGTTCCCAATATTTCTAGATCTTGATGGGTAGTTTGGTAGCAATTGACTTGATGGGGTGCAGAGTACTATCTGTAGTGACTATACTATTATTCTTGAGTATAGGCTTGATGAGAATCTTGAGGTTTTCAATGAGATTCTGATTGATGAAATTTCCTATAGCTCTGCTGTCTATGAGTACTTGAACATCTTTTCCTTTGACTAGGTCTTTGAAAATGAGCATAGCTTGAGCTTGATTTTCACTAAGGCTTGCTGTTTGATCAGTGTTGCTAAAACCTTTTTGATCTCATTTGGTTTTAGGCAGTTCTTAGACTTCTGTAATCTTGAGTTGACTGGCTTTTTCTAGGATCATTTGCATGACTTGGTCTCCTTCCTTGACTGTATAGTCTTAATCCTTCTGGTTGACAAGTAGAACTTAAACTTGTCCTCAAAAGTCTGGGTCAATGACACTAGTACCTATATCTAAATAATGTTTGATACTGAGTTCTGATTGAAGTACAATTCTAGCATAATATCCTTCAGGACATTGGATTACAATTCTAGTAGGTACTAGAGTTTAGTCTTTGGTTAGAATGGTGACTTGTTTGACAGAGTGTAGGTCAAGACCAATGGCTCCTTCTGTTTAATATTGAGAGGCCTGGGCCTTTGAGTGAAGCTTCTTGATCTTAAGCTCAGATTGACTAGTAGTAGGGTTGACAGGTGTGTCTTTAGACAACATAGTGACTGGTCTAGAATGTTTACTAGTCTTCTTAGAATATTTGGTTACAATATGTCCTGTTTAGCAATAGAAAAAATAGACTCCAGATTTCTTTGGGCAGTCCTTTTCTTCAGAGTGAGCTTAGTATTCTTTTGTTCATAGTGTCTAAGTCCATTGGTACTGAGCCAACTATCCTTGGTTAGTTTCTGTAGCAGTTCTTGAAGTGATTCTTCTTATAATGTTCTGGTTTGAAGTGGTTACCAAAGGTGATGATATCAAACCTATCAGCAATCCTCATAGCTTTATTAAGACTTTGTAGCTCTTTTAGCTTAACCTTGACTCATGTGTTTCCCTTCAGACCTCAGACATAGTAGTCTATCTTTTCATCCTCAGCTATTGCTGGTAGTTCAAGTAGAATTGACAGGAATTGTGCATTATAGCTTTATATAGACTTGAGTTGCTTGATGTTTCTAGCTTATCTCTGGCTAGCTTTCTAGTATTAGTAGGCTTGAACTGCCTATAAAGAGCTCTCTTGAAAGCTTCCCAATCCTTGATTCATATATGTGAATGCATAGATATAGTCATAATATAATTGTACCACCAAATAGCTATATTTCCTCAGAAGAGTATGGCAGCAAATTGGACTTATGTCTTCTTCCATTCCTATAAGCTTAACATATTGGTCTAATTAGAAGGTCCATGTATCTGTAGATAGTCCTTCTTAGTAACTATTGAAGATATTTGACTTGAGTAGCTTGAAACTGACTTGTGCTATGGCAGAGTATGATATACTCACAGTTCTTGTTTTCTGCTATTCTAGTTATACTTAAAGTACTTGGATTTGGTGAGCCATAGTAGCAATTATATTCTCAATGCTGGCTTGTGGTTCTCCTGCTTCTCCAGAGAGGTCTGGCTGATAGGCTGACTCTTCACAGCTCATTTTGAGTTCATGTAACTAGTTGTGACTGGTTTCCAAATTTGTATAAGGTTTCTTAATAAGGTAAGGTGTAATGATACCACTGCTATCAAGTGTAACAGTTTTAGTTTCTTTAAAAGAAAGTGGCTAAATCTGGAAGTTCTAGTTGGCCTAAAGTAGCTCAAAGAGATACTTAAAGGTTTAAGTATTCTCAAAGGATTTCTGGGAGAAAATATTCTGAACTTTATTCAGATAAAGAATAAGGATATTTATATATAATCTGAAAGAAAGATCTGGAAGGATCTTGAAAAGAAAGAGAAATACCAAGAAATAGATTCTTAACAAAGCTGACTAATACTGTTCTACAATATTCTAAAAGATTCTATGACTAGCTAAGATAAGATACTTGATACCAAGGAAAGACAAGAATGTTCTAGTGGTGTCTGAGTACCAAGAGAAGATTTCTAAACAAGTAAAAGGTAGCAGAACATAGTAGAATATTCAAAAAATGATAAGAAAAGACTAACTAAAAGATGTGAAAATATACTAAGACTAAATATAACTATGAAATTGTTATATTTCTATTATTCTTGGCTCAGATTCAGGTATATATAGCAGATAATTTTTGACTGGCTATATTTGAAAAATATTTTTCTTTACTACTAGATAGGTGGATAATGGTTACTCTAATTACTATATTTCTACTGACTGAGATATAAAGGTTATTTCAACCAGTACTTCTATACAGATCTCTTTATTATTTTCTTTTTCTCTAAACTATATATTATATAAGATAACTATATACTACTTATATGAATTTCATAGCCTATATACTTTGCCAAAATATTCAAGAAATATATACTTACTTATCTTGAGCTTGAATTTATATCAGATAGCATTACTTT
>RBNI01004223.1:0-14430 GCA_003990745.1 Jimgerdemannia flammicorona | reverse complement strand
TTTTTAACGAGTACACAAAATCCTAAATAGGATACATTTGGTACACGTAACCTCCCCCTTCCCCACATTCTTTTCGGCAGTTTCGCCATCACATTCTACGCGTTCAGTTCTGGAACCGTGCCCACCGCGTGCAGCGCACAACCCAAATTCTGACGTGATCTTCATTTAAGGGCCTCGGACCAATCGAGTAAACTTGCTGGTGTGCGAGCGCGGACCTATGCTTTTTGCACGTGTCTGACCACGCGTAGCTGCCGTCGTTCATCGGGGACGTGACTGGCGTCAGCTTACGGAAGCTGACTGGCGTCAGCTTACGGAAGCGTGCGATCGCGGATACGGAGCTTGTACCTTTCCAAATGTCGGGTTGGGCGCACGGCGTTAATGGAGATAGTGGAGGACTGGGGGGGGGGAGCTGGATGTATCATTTGTGGCGGGAGTATATATTATGATAAATAAAATAAAATTTTTGATCCGAAATCTATGGAAAGATCAGATTTCTGCTTAAATTAGGAGATAGATTAAGTTGCTGTATAGATCGAATCAGCAGATAAGTTTAATTATAGAATAATGAAATATTTTATATTATCGCTTTAAAAAGAAAACCTAATATACTAGGTACTTTTTAGTTCTGTATTTTCTGCGGATGAGTCTCCTTGCATTTTGGTTGTCACACAAGTCTGACGAGAGTGGGACTCGATCAACTGTTTGATCTTCGATCTTAGGTCTGAACATGCAGGTTGTGACGTCGATTCGGATGAGTTGTGCAGGAATGATTTTCGTGTTTCGTTCCTGGGTTCAGCACCCCCCGCTTTCCCCACAACCTCATCGAAATAACAAAAATAAAAGCCGCATTCAAAGAAACCCAGACCCTTCACTGGCTCCACGCCATCTCCCGCTCATCGTATCCTCTCCGGGCAATCTCCTCTGCGACCTCCTCGAACCCCGCCTCCCTTGCGCGGTCCTCGGCCGTACGCCCGTCAACGTCGCGGATAGTAGGGTCGGCGCCGCTGCTAGGAGAGAGAAGAAGGCGCACGACGGCGAGGTGGCCTTGTGAAGCGGCGCGGTGGAGAGGCTGTAGAAAGAGTGTTTCGGGTGGATGAGTTGGGTCTGACGGGAAGGAGCAGAAAGGGAGAAAAAGGTAAGAGAAGAGAAGGGAATACCGTGGTGAGGACGGAGGCCGTCTGCGCGTTCGGTTCAGCAGAGTGGGAGAGGAGAAGCTCGCAAAGGGTGCGGTTACCTGTGCGGGCGGCATAGTGCTGTCATATATGCAGGGGATTGGTTGGTGGTTTCGGGGTCGTGCGAACAGGAGTTATGCGGAGATAGATGGGGCGGGGGGACGGGGCGGGGGTATCTGATGTGGGGAAACTCAAGGGGATTTCTTTACCAGGGGGGTGTACCCATTGGCATCGCGCTCGTTTACAATCCGCGCACCCTTCCTGTCAAGCAGCAGCTGGGCGCGGGCGAGATCGGGCTGGGAGCAGGCGCCGTGCAGCGAGCGCTGGAAGTCGAGCTCGTCAAGGGTCTGGTGGTAGGGGGTGTGGGTGTGGACGCAGGAGGGGCCGTGGATGTGGTCGGTGTCGGAGTGGGAGTTATAATTCATGGTTTCAGGAGAGAGATGGGGTGCAGACGGAAATGGGCAAGTGACATTAATGGATTTGGGTGGCACGTGGCATCATGTGACGAATGATGTAGCCAGTGAGTCACCGATCCTTATAATTCGGTGCAGCCGACCTTCCACACAAGCCAACCGTGCGGTAATTGCAATATGCACGGATCAGCCCGCTTATTTACAATGCCTTTGCGGGCATTTCATCCAAAACAGACTCAGAAAGAGCCCTTTGTCTGGCCTGCCCGCCTCAATTAAAATACACCACAAACAAACAAAGCACCCTGTTGGATGACGAGTGGATCCGTGCACCACGCAAGGCAGTCGGGAATTTTTCCAATGCAGGCGTCGTTGTGGTTGGTCAACAAAGGGTGGATCGACGGGAAAAAGGATGGCGAGGAAAACCGTACGAAAACGGAATGTGGGCGTTTCAATCCATGCACATGTGTGGATATAAAAGCGAGGTGGATTGACGCAGAGACGAGCTCTTAGCTTTCCATTTGTCGAATACTTACCCGTGTGACTTAATGATTTGCACATGAATAGCCGTCACACACACAGCCATTTCCCATTCCATCAAAAACAACCCATCCGACTGTGCAGACCACGACGTCGACCCTGACCCGACGACGCACACAACCCACCCACCCCGCATTTCCTCCCCTTCCAACGACCAAAAAAATACCACAACCATATCGCACGCACGCCCGACGCCCACCTTCGCCTCAGCCCGCGTTTTAATGTTTCACCCACGATATGGCGACCTTACAAACAAACGGACCCCCACCCTCGCCCGCCGCAGCCCCAACACCGACACCACAGCAATCCAGCACAAACACAACACACGATCCACTCCACCCGCCAGCATTAAACCCGTTAACACTTTTCCCCGTTGATCCGGCGTACGAGAAGACGCTGCAGAGCCGCGTCAAGGACCTACTGGTGTATAGACACGACGGGTAGGCCATCGTAAAGGAAAAAAAAGGGGATTGGGAGCGGGATTGGCTTGGCACTGGGTTTCGCAAGATTGCGCACCGTAATCTTGGGCGGGATTACGAGGAATCAGGTGGCATCACATCAGCGACAACAGAATTCACGGCAACCACATGAATCCCAACCAACAGCCGACCGTCATCAACCCCATCTTTGCCCACCCATTTACTCCAACGATGCATCCTCGCCTCTTCCAATTTTGCTGTCATCTGTTCCCATCGCCATGATTGCGTCATTACGCACCCCGATCTCACGCAACTCTCCTATCCTCTTGGTCCGTCCGCAGCTTTCCTGGCGCCCAGCCCGTCAGCTTCGAGGAGCAGCACCTACAACAGCTAGAGACAGAGGATTATTTCGTATGCGAGAAGAGCGACGGCGTGCGATACCTGCTTCTCGCCATAGTATCACCAAAGGGACCCGCGACTTTTTTGGTGAGAGCCTGGGTACACGATTTGGTCGTGGGCCGGGTGAGGCGGCGCAGGAAAAAAAAAAAAAAAAATGGGGCAGAATTTCGGATTTTTCCGGATTTTGTTTTGTTTGTTGGGATTATTTCTGTTGCGGCTTTGGCTCTGGTTTGAGAAGTGGATGGTTACAGGTTTTTGGGCCTCGCGAAAGAATATTATACATATATATATGACTACTAGGTGAGAGCATGGACAGATTTGCTTTAACAAAAATTAATTTTCCTCCCTATTGTCTTTTGCTGGGTCCAGGTTGACCGTAAGAACGCCCTCTCGTTCGTCCCGAACGTTTTTTTCCCTAGGGCTGACCGGCCCGACAAGTTCCACAACGAAACCCTCATGGACGGGGAGCTCGTGCTCGACGTCGACGGGGATAAGGTAAATGGGATATTGGGAATAGAGGAGAGGTGGGAATAGGCGGGCAGGAGGGGGCGGAAATTATTGGGGTTAGAAAACGGCGGGTAGGGAGAAGCCTCGTTTGAACGGGGGTTAACAAAGCAAAATATCACAAAACCTGTGAGAGGGTGGGAGGCGGTTTGGGAGGAGTGAACAAATTTTTTCCCCTTCTCTTTCTTTATTGTTGTTCAAATCCACTTACCGCGACCCTGTCCTTTCCCCCCCATTTTTACACATCACCAGCGGACTTCCCGGTTTCTCGTCTTCGACCTCATGGTCCTCAACGGCACGGTCGTCACGCAGAGATCTTATAGCACGCGGTTAGGGGTGCGTTATTGTTATTATCATTATTTATTGAGCAGTGCGTATGTATTATGATGGATGCGATGTTGTGACGGCACGAGGCGCGGGGTTGGCGGACGTATAGGCAGATGAGGGAGAAACTGTCCTTCCGGTGGTGAATTTCCTCTTTTTATTATCATTATTATTTGAGAAAGAGGAATGGTAAACAATCGGTGCCGGACGTCTTTTCATCGCTACCATGCATGACCCGCTAATCGATTATTATCGCTCGGAATTCTATCAACTTCTCTCACTACAGATGGTTCAGCAGGATGTCACGACTCCCTATAACGCCTCGCTGCGCAAGAATCCGGAACTGGCCCGAAAACAACCGTTCACGTATGTCCGGCGTCCCCGTATTTTCTTCTTCCCACCTTTTTTGGAGCCGGAATTGAAACTCATATGCTTTGCCATCCATCCCCGATTTGATCCACCTTCACCTCTTTCGCAGCGTCGAGCTGAAGAAAATGGAGCGTTCCTATGGTCTCCAACTCGTCTTCAACCAGCTCCCCAAGCTGCGGCACGCGAGTGACGGCCTCGTATTCACACCCGTCCGGCTGCCCTATATCGCCGGGACGTGCCATAAGTTGTGCGTATCACCATGGGGTTATGTTGGGTTGGTGTTGAGATGGGGAGGGATTGGGGGGGGGGTTTGGGATACGGGGAGAGGCTTGGGTTTATAGGGAGGGAGGAAGTAGAGAACCAGAAAACCGAAAAGTTAAAAAGTGGGATGAGAATGGAAAAGTTCAAACGATATCTAATTCATACGCACACACACCATTCCTTCCCTTCGACGAACAGGCTCAAGTGGAAGCCGGCGGACCAGAACACCGTAGACTTCCGGATTAACGTGCGGTATAGTAACGAACGGAAGCCGAGTTATGCACTCATGGTCGCCCAGGGCCAGACAAACAAGCACTTTGATCACCTCCAGCTTGAGCAGGAGATCGCCGCTGAGTAAGTATCGGGTGTTGGGGATGTTGGGGAGGGAGAAGGGAAGAAAATATGACGGTAGGGGAAGGGGGATATTGTGGTTCGAGGATATTGGGTCGTGAAAATTGGATGATTTGTGCTCATGTGGGAGATCGGAAAGGTTTGGGTGAATTGCCCATACTACTAGTATATTTGCTCACCTAAATTCCGTTTCCTCGCCTACAGGTGGAAAAAATCCCCCCCCGACAACAAAATCGCTGAGTTCAGATACGATCCAGAGTGGATGGTCACGATCGCGGAGCCGGGGTACGCGCTGGAGACGAGGAAAGGTGGATGGAGGTTCGTTAGGGGTTCTGGTTGTGTGTCTTCTTTTGCGGAATTCGGTGGGATGAATTAGACGTTCATATATATGTGCGGACCATTTGGGATGCTAAATAACGCACTCTTAACCTCCTTCCGCCCCCCAGATTCGTCCGCTTTCGCGACGACAAGGATACGCCCAACGACGAGGCGGTTGTCAAAAAGATTATGAAATCCATTGAAGACGCCGTCTCCAAGGAACAACTTCTCGCGCACATGGAGAAGATCCGCACCGCCTGGAAAGCCCGCGAGAAGGTGGCCCTGACCGGCCGTGGGTCCGTCTCCGGTCCTTCAGGTATTATGGGCCCCTACCACCCTGCTGCCGGGTCGCCGACAACGACGCACCCGCCGCACTCAGTCCTCACGCCGTCGCTCAACACGCCCACGGCATCCACACCGTCGTCCCTCAACGCCGTCGCCGCGGCGGGATACTTCTCACAGCAACATTATGGACATCGCCATCGAAAGACTAGCTCCGAGGATGTCGTACTCCCAATGTCGTCGCCTACCATGCGTAGTGCCGAGTTACCCGGTAGGACCGCCGCCCATCCGTTGGAGGAGGAGGCGGCCGGGAGGAGGGATGAGATGGGTGGTGGTCAAGAGTCGGCCGTGGAGCCACCCCCGCCACCACAACAGGTGCAGACACCCGAGTATGCCGGCCCGTCGAATATCGCGTCCGCAGCGGCCACGGTGGAGGTCGCGGAGGTGAAGACACCCGTCGAGGAGAGGCCGGAGAAGGAGGCCAAGACTCCCGAGACAAAACCTAGAACACCGGAGACGAAACTTAAGACGCCAGAAGTGAAGCCCGTGGTGAGGGAGGAGAGGGTGAAAAAGGAGACGCCGAAGGAGGGGGAGATGAATATGAGGGAAGAGCGGGTGAGGGTGAGTGGTGAGGCGCTTGTAGTTAAGAAGGTTAAGGTTAAGGAGGAGGCGAGAGAGGAGGAGGCGTGGGCGGTAGAGGCGTCGGCGGTGGATGCGGAGAGGAGAAAGGAGAAGGAGAAGGAGGAGAAACCGAGCAAGGTCAAGCAGAGCAAGGCGAGCGATCTGGAGGCAAGGTCCGTGGAGGCAGTGACGCCGCCGGAACACAAGAAATCTGTCGTAGTGGAGCAGACCAAGGCCGAGATGGTCGCGGTCGCGGTTCCGGTTCCGGTTACGCCGTTCGTCCCTACCACGAATGCCCCCGTCCCGTTGGTTTCACCGCCGTTGGCGATCCCTGCCTCGCCGTTGCAGCTACCGGCGCAGGAATTGGCCTCACAGGTGCCGGCCAAAGCCGCACCTGTGCTTACGCCAACGCCCACGCCAACACCACCGGCCTTGGCTTCAACGGAGCAGGTGGCAAGAACGGAGACGAAACGACGCAGCGACGCGAGTACGGAGCTGGACGGAACCCAGCCCCTCGTACCGCAACAGACAAACGACCCCTCTAACCCTCCTTCCTTCCCACTCATGGCCCCCGCGCGGAGAAGAGATCCCGACCTCAGCATGGATGTCGACGACTCGAGCGCCATCACCTTTGCTACGCAACAGCACTCACCAGCGCCACAAACCCAAACCCAATATCCGTCCTCGCCCTCCTCGCGTCGAAAAGATGAACCCGTAGACGATCCCACATCAGATACCCAGATATCCTCCCAGCTGGGCGCCAGCGGGCGAGGGCGCAGCCGATCCAAGTCTGACGCCAAGAGGCGCGAGAGAAAGCGTCGAGTCGAGTATCCCATCGCTCCCGCTCCTTCGTGGACCATAATGCCCCAGCCCGAACTCGAGATGGAGGACCCAGCCGTGTCCATGTCGAGAGAGGCCGTTGAGGCTAGGGCTAGGGTAGTTGTTCTTCAAGCCGAGGGTGGTAAGCCCTCGCTTGTGACCAAGGAAGCCCGCGAGGCTAGAGATAAGGTCGTCAGTGCTGAGGTAGCCGCAGCTAGCTCGCCCAGGGGGACTAGGCTGTCGTCGTTTCAGAGGATCACACCGCAGCCGCATCACAGGGACAGGGAAAGGGAACGGGAGCAGCAAGTACAACAGTCACAGCTACCGCCGCAGCAGCCATTGCCGTCGTCGCCGTCGCTCAGGTCGTCATCTATGGCGCAGGCCGTGTCGGAGAAGGAGAGGGAGGAAGCCGCGGCGAGCGCCATGACGTCTATGAGGAGCGGGAGGACGAGGATGGAGTTGGACCCTGTGGGAGGTGGATCGCTGGCGAGGAGGGCGTCTATGTTTGCTGTGCATGGAGAGAGGTGGGACGAGAGGAATGGAAGGAGGGCTGGTGTCGAACAGAGGATTGAGCAGCAGCAACCGCTGCCGCTGCCGCCGCCGCCGCCGCCATCACAACAGCCGCAGCAGTGGAGGGATAGAGAGGTCGAGGCGGCGTATCCGAATGGGAATCGTGGACCCCCGCCGATCCCGCCGTCGTCAACACAACCGCCGGCGTATTTCTCCCAGACGCGCATCATGGAGCAGCAGCAGCAGCAACAGCAGCAGCAACCGTCGCGTGTTCCCTGGCCTACAGCGCCTCCGCCAGCCATACCCGCATCGTCGCCCATGTCGATCGAGCGCACGCTGATGCATTTCCCGAACGGTGAGGTCCCGCCGCCGCCCAACGCAAGCCGGTCGCCGTCCGCCCCGTATCGAAGAGACTCACCCAACAGCATCCACTCGCTTGTTGGCGGACCACCCGACGACGGGCTGAAGTCGCTGTCCATCTCGGCACAGGCGCAAAGGCCAGTCGGCGCAGCGAGAGGGCCGTCATCGAGACCAGAGCCTCCCACACATCAGCGCGATATGGACTCTTACGAGTTTCAACATGCCATAATGCAGGAGCAGCAGCATCATCAACAGCAGCAGCTTCAGCAACAGCAGCAACAGCAGCAGCAGCAGCAGCAACAGCAGCAACAGCAGCAACAGCAGCACCAGCACCAGCAGCACCAGCAGCACCAGCAGCACCAGCAGCACCAGCAGCACCAGCAGCACCAGCAGCACCAACAGCACCAACAGCACCAACAGCAGCACCAGCAGCAGCAGCAACAGGAACGGGGGGATTTCTATAGGCCGAGGATGCAGGAGCAGGAGCAGAGGCCGCCGGAGCACTACCACACGAGGATGCAGGAGCAAACTATACAGCAGGAGCAGAGGCCAGAGCAATACCGCGCGAGAATGCAGGAGCCGCCTGAGCAGTACCGCGCAAGGATGCAGGAGGAGCAGAGAATTTCTCAGCAGAATTTATATCTTGCGCAGCAGCAGTTACAGGGCAAGGCTATGAGAGCGACACCGGGCCCAGCGATGCAACAGTCTCCACAAGCGCAGCACCTACCGCCGCCGCCGCAACCGTCCGCGCAGTCTCAGTCGAAGCGGCAGGGGTCGATGTCGGTCACATCAATACCGAACATCATGAACAATACCAACGGCGAGGCAGACCCCGCGGATGCGAGGGAGCGGGAGCGGGGACGGGATCGGGATCGGGATGGAGATCGGGATCGAGATCGAGATCGGGAACGGGATCGAGACCACGCGGAACGGTACCTAAGACATCGTCCCGAGGACGATGGGTACGGAGGCCCATACCCCTATGGCAGTTACCCATACGGCTACGCAAGCCCGCCCGGTCCACCGCCGCAACAATCCCCCGCGCAACGGCCTCCCGTCATGACCACCTCGTGGTCAACAAGTACCGCTGACTCAGACCGGCGCGGGTCAGTCTCTTCCACCTCCGCCATGGCGTCCCTTTGGTACCCGCATCGTCCCGTGTCACCCATACCGCCGCCGTACTCGTCGTCCGTCCCTGGGGCGTCTCAACCGCCGTCCTTATATAGGGATCCGTACCCATATGGATCGGCTGGGCAGCGACAGCATCAACAAGGGAGGGTCGGGGAAGAGGAGCAGGCACCCGAGCAGAAGCAGCAGCAGAAGAGGAAGAGTAAGGCGATGTTGGAGTTTATTTTGAATGATACGCCCATGGATGCCGAAGTGAAGAGGGGAAGGTGGGAGTTTGACTGATGCTAGAGCGTGAGGAACGATTTTTTTTTTTGAAACTAGTTAGTCTCTCTCTTTTTGATTATTTCCTTTATTTTCTTCTTCTGAATTTCCTTTCCCTATTGCAGTGTATATTTTCTTTTCGGTTGTCTTCTCCATTGACTTCTCGTTTCTTCCTATCGATATCTTTATTAGGTTTTATGTCCTTTTATTTTGCTTTGTCAATCTCTCTTGTTACGTTTAGATCATTTTCATGCTCACATGCTGTTCACACCCCAGCCTCTCCAACCGTTTCCTGCCATAGCATTCTTGATTATTCTCACGCAAGCTGGTTTACTTACCCCCTTCCAGACTTTACTTTGCGTCTTCTCTTCCGCATGTAAAAAACCAAACATAACTGATATCGGTTCCCCCTAAACCTTTCATTATCTATCTCTTGCCAACCATGCTGGGCATGATTTTTCCGTTGTTTCGTATTGTTGTTTCTTGGATTTTTTCTTTTTTCTTTTTTTCTTTTTGCTTGCTTTTCTGCATGGTGATCAACCTATCTGTGTTGGGCAGGCTGTTAGTCATTGCGTTCCCAACCCGGCACAGACGAATTATTACGTTCTCTCTATTTGCGCCGTTTTCCCCTTTGTAGGCATGTACTTATTACAACGAGCCCACCCCAAAAGACTTCGCCGACGCCCTCTCTCTTTCGAGGACCGCCGTGCGACCCTTTGTATACATTCCTCTGTACAAACATTGCTTTTTCTTTTCTCTGCCCCCGTCTTCTCTAACGGTCGGTGGCATTTGCTTTCAATTTGCATCACGCTTTGTACATGTCTGGTCGCGGCTCTTCTTTTCTTCGTCCCTTTTGTTTTTTTCGTTGGGGACCACAAAGTGTACGTAAACGACGTGTGGTCGCTTATCGTGATAGATTGTGCAATGGTAGAAATGGATTGGATGACGCAATTTTGGAATGCGGGGAGCGATTGAGCGGAAAGAGCGAGCGGGTAAAATTGGTACACCTGTGAATCGGAATGCGCGAAACGCTGTGGAATAAACCGACTTGGGAGAAAACAATCATGCACAGAACCCAGGATAAGGACAAGGATTTCCCCCCCCCCCCCCCCCCATCCACCCAGGGATAACGAATGTGGACTGAAAAGATCAAGAGAACCTTAAATGCTGCGGAAACCCTCACTTCGTTATTGCAGAACAGGATTGATTTTCGTGTTATCGCTGTTGTCACCCCACGATGCAACGATGGCGAGTCGAGTCGATTTGGAGAGTAGAAAGATTTTCATAACCAACAATGCAAAGGGGTTCTCGACGACCGAGAAGAAAAACAACGTCTGAATGCTCACCGCGCAAAAACAGGGGAGTCCGGGACGGCCAGGGTTAGGATAATGTCAAGGAAAGGTTAAAGAAGCTGGCAGAGAAGTGGTCATTTATATGATGTCTCTTTACTGAATGATAAGTTAATAAGTTACACTTCTGTACTTATCGACTGCTATTTATATTATTAACTGTGAAGACAGTTACTTGTTAGTGCTGATAAGGTAAATATTATTATTATTATTATTATTATTATTATTATTATTCTCGCTTCTTCTTTCATCTGGTTGTGAATTGAGAAGGCTTTACTTCCCTCCAGATCCTCAATTTATAAATTTATTCTTTTGAATGTATATACAAATTTTACACTGGCTCTTCAAGCACGGACCACAATAGATGTCACGAACTATGCGGACCACGCCAAGTCGCAATTAAGCTAAAGAATGAGCCCATCAAATATATATGAGTGATCAGTTGTCAGAGACATACACAGAAATAGTAAACCCGGCCAATTGTTTCTCCCTCTTTAACACACAACAATACTTTAGCAATGGGTTTTTATAATTGATTTCCAATGTTTGTGAGGCTGCATGATACTGAACTGGCATTTGTTGAACAAACAATGTGGGGCATTTAAACAAAATAAGGGCTGCAACATAAGATACGAGATGGAAAAGAAACAAGTTGGGAAGGAATACAATATGTGAGGGGATGGAATACGAAATGTAACAGAATACCAAACGGGATTCCCTAGCGCTGAGGAGGAATGAATAATTTAACATTTTTCTCCACCGCCTCACCCAATGTATATACGGCGTGACTCACTGCTCCTCTCCTTCTTTGCTCCCCTCCACCTCCTTCACAAACTCCTTCAACCTCATTTGCCTGGTGCCGAAGAACCCCCGCCATAAAATCAAGCTGATTTTCCGCACCAATATCAAGCACAAACGGCACTCTGACTGTCCCTTTCGGGACATCGCCGCTATCTATTGTGTACTGATACCGATCCTCTCCAGCAGCATGCCGAACCAACGGACGCATTTCCCCCTTTGCATCGTACGGGAACAGATGTCCGACTCATCCGCTAATCAGATCCGAGCCGCACATAAACGAGTCCTGTCTCCACGCTTTGGACCAGAACGCCTCGGCCACGCCTTTACCGGAAGTCCTTTAGTGGATCCCATGAGGAAGACGCCACTTATGAATTTTAAGTGTTTCGGAATGACTGCACAGTGATTGTATTAAGTGAAGTAATTACAAGGCTAATTTCGTTTTCTTCGTTTCTTTTGACAACCACAACGCTCCATTCTTTTGTTTCTCCGAAGCTCGTGGATTTTCCTCCGACAACAATAGCACTTGATCAGAAAGCCACTATTTTGTTTCCAAGAGGCAAGTGTGGTGCCCCCACTCTCCACATCGTCATGATGACAGTCCTGTCGAGGCAGCCGTTTACGCCAACCCGTGTCTCTCCTGAAGCTCTCGATCACAAGGGGAGTCAAAGGAGTCTGCATTGACAGATTTCCTGGCAAGTGGATAATAATTCACGGTAATCGGAATGATTCCCACCGGGGAGGGGAGAGAGAGCAAGAAATATCGGGGTCGGTGTAGGGGTAATTTGGATAGATGGGTGGCGCCTACGAAACGAGTGTCAGAGATTGGCGTGAAGTCTTGTGGGTCGGTGGCACCACAGACAAATTAGATACTGCTTTGCTATCAATTATCGTGTTATTGAATATATGAATCTATGAGAGCATGGCAAACTCGCGAAAACAACCTATAACAAATGTCATAATAAATTCTTAAAGCATTCACAAGCCACATAACGAATAGCTTCTGCGCGATTTTTATTTTTATTATTATTTTTTTTTAAATAATAATAATAATAATAATAATAATAATAATAATAATAATAATAATAATAATAATAATAATATAACCCAGGTATGGTTAACATAGCCCTGACCCGCCCCCGCATACAAACACCCGCAATTCGCGCGTCCAGTCAACTCTATTCCGTCATAAAACACTCCCGCCTCCTCAGGTTCGACAAAATAATCCACCTAAAATATCTATTCTCTGATGACTTCCTCACCTTCTCCGACCCTATGGTGGCCAGATATTACCCCTATTAAACGAGGCAGAGCAAGAATGGTAAAGCGCATTTAAAGCCAATTCATTCACCTTCCGCAATCATATCAATTAATAAGAGTGAGCAAAAACTATCTCCATTGGACGGTTTGGACGCGTTAAGGAACAAAGAATACAAATTCAATAGCTCTTGTGTGTATTACTTGCGGCGAAAGAACCCCTTTCTTTTTATTTACTGTCTACATGCCTACACTGAATTACAGATTTTTTCGAATGTCCACATACTTTTATGACCAAATTTTGGAATTTTTGGTAGTGAAAATGTCTTTCCGAGGGGGAAGTACGCCCGACCGCGACCTTGGAATACTTTTTTGCCCCGCTAATAGGACATGCGCGGATGCACGCGGTCAACGTGCTTGTCGTAAGCATTTGAGCTCCGGAACCTCGTCTTGCAGAGTTGGCAATAGGTAATGTCATTGCTGGACATGGGTCTAGCCTTGGCACCACAAATGCTAATGGGTCTTGTATTATTAGTGACCGAGATTTTTACGCCACGTGCCTTGATGATGGAGGAGGGCATTGTGGTGAGGGTGAGGAAGAGAGATAGTGGCTTGCAACTCGGTGCCAGTGGGGCCCGCCTTTATAAGTGTTGAAAAATTTGACGGTTCGAGGCGTTTGCTAGAATCCAGTCTCAACAAAAAGGAGGCTGGATATATATACATACTAGTAGTAATTGGCATCGGATCTATGTTTTAACATGCAGCTCGCGCACTACATGCAAGCAATCCATCCACTAACCCGACGAAGCTGGATAGTAGCGCTGGTTTGTAGAATCTTCAACCAGCGCGATCAGGCGACGCCACCATCAAGAGCTTTGAGACACATTGCTTTTTTCTACTTCGTTTGCATGTTACATTCTCGTTATCTTATGCGTGTGCAAACAAAACTTAACGCGCCGGCAGTTAGAATACACTATGTCAGTTTGTCCTTGTTCGGAAAAAAGAACCTAGATTGTGCTAAGATACAATCTGCTTGGGTTGACTGCGATGGTTAAATGAGGCCACGTTACAAGAAAGGGGCACAGTACAATTATTATTATTCAATTCTCAAAAACGCACTGATTGATATGTGCGAAAATATAAGAGGTTTGTGCCGAGCTGGCGTTTTCTCGTACTCGTATGATGCGTTCTCTTCGTGATCGCAAAACAGTGACATGGGTCAAAACCCTTTGTGAAATTAACGCCTATGCTCTCTCTACCGGTTTCATCGACTTCGTTGTAAGTGATGTGACCGTTGTCTTGTAAAAAGAACTGCAGACTAAGGAGATTTCATAATTCTCATAAGTAGTTGAGGGAGATATACCAACCAGTGTGCATTACTGCAATGCATAATGTTTTTGACAACACTTTGATTTTACATATATTTTTACATACCAGGAAAAATATTTATGTTGCGACTAAATATCAAAACAAAGATCTCTTGCTATTGAGCCTTCTTGAGTGACTCGCTGATGCTATCAACGGCAGGTAGAAAATCAGCCTAGCCACGATTGGAACTCTACTCTCATATCTCGGAATAATGATCTTAGTAAAAATAACTAATAAAGTAGGACAGAAGAGGAGGAAGAAGGCCCAGCGGGAGCCAAGGGAGCGAACCCAGAGCCAGTGTCAAAGCGAACGGAAGACATGTGGAAAGGCGTGTATAAGGGGGACGAACAAAGAACATAACTGAAATTGCATCAGGCGTTTATTGCCATGCAAAAAGCACGGTCCTTATATACAAAATACGACATCCCAAAAGGGAGGACGCGCCACAACTCGGAGCGAACCGAATTAGGAACCACATGACCACCGGAGATAAGCAGAGATAAAGGGGGAGCCAATCCCAGTTGCAGGATAAAAATCACAAACAAACACAAACAAAACAAATCCAAATCGAGATTAAAAAACATCCGCAGACCCCAGAGGGGTGAGCGCG
>RBNI01004222.1:0-14430 GCA_003990745.1 Jimgerdemannia flammicorona | reverse complement strand
TTTTTATAGTTACATGGACTTCTCCCTTTATTAATACACCATCTTCATCTAAAAGTACACAGTGCCCAACCCTACCCAATCTCCCTAGGGGGGCCCCCCCTTCTACCCCGACCCTATGAAAGACCATCTTGTCTAACACTATCTCCACCTGCCCACTACTCTGTTCAAATATGTATCCCTTCCACCAGGTGATGATGTTTACCACTCTGAGGACCCCAACCCACCCACCACTCAGTCATCAGATTTCCCATCAACCCTTTCTATCTTGACAACTTCTCCTGTAAATTCATCTACTGCCCACCCTCGAAAACAAAGAGCCAATGTCCAGCCAGCCCTACCCACACTGCTAAAACCCACCCTACAGTAAGCCAGCTATTGCCCACACCACCCACTAGCCTAGATTTCAAATCCTCCCAGCAACCTCTCTCTCCATCTTATCTTCTTACTACACCTAGCCAATTCCCTACTACTATCCAAAAGTCTCCCAGAACCTCACACTCCCCCAGCCAATGTTCAGGCATTTGCACATAACCCCCTATTTGCTCTACATTGTAACACTCCTCACAATCTAAACAGCCACCCTCTACAAGATGCCCAGCATGGAAATTCAACATGATATTCCGCCTCAACATCTGCCACCAAACCACCCAGAACTTAGGAGGAAGCTACTGCCATACTTCAGCACTCAATGACCAGACTCCTGCCCAGTCCCACTCCTCTCCAATCCCCACTGCCTGCCAGCTACTTGGCCACAGATCCTGTCCAAGACCCTGCTGACACTCTACTCCATCACTAATATCAAACTCCGCAAGTGGAACACCCCCCAGAAGGAGTCTGTCCCATCGCCTCATTGCTGGACCCCACAACCCCTCCCCCTCATTGCCTTACCAGTGCAGTCCTATCCAGTGCGCTCCATCCACCACCCCCCACCAGAAGCCCTTATACTATAGCTGTCGGCTTCCAGCCAGACCCACTAGAGAAAGCAAATCTCCTGAGGACCCTTGAGGAGAGAACCTCATCTCCCACACCTTCTGCATCAGTGGTACCCAATCTCTCCCTTGCAGTTCAACAGCCCTCTTCAACCACTAAGCTCACAGGCAGTGCAGCCTCCTAGGGAAGTCCACAAGGCCTAGACCTCCCCTAACCACTAGTGTCGCAAGAGTATCCCAACTGATCTGGGACCTCCTCTCTGCCCAGATCTAATCTCTAGCCAGCTTCATCAGTCATTCACCACCCAGGCTAGGAAGTCTAAATGGTAGGCCACATACCATAGCTTGGAGAACCAGTAGATATTCAAGATCGATACCTGTCCTGCCAGGGAGATGTGGTGTCCTCTCCAGCCTCAAAGAGCCTCCCCCCAAATGGCCACTCTCCTCTCCCACCACACTTATGGCAGAACAGATCCATATACAGAAAGGAAAATACCCAAATACCATACCACCTCTCCTACAGGGACAATTGTTTCAATAACATTCCCTTCCACCAGCCCATTCTCTAACACTATTATCTCACACTTATGCTAGTTGAGTTTTGCCCCAGAGTGCACCTCATACCATTCCACTATCTCTTTGAGTATCTCAACATCCACTATTGATCCAAGGCCAACTACCATGTCATCTGCAAAAGCCCCCACCTTCCACACCACACCTAGAGAGCCTGGCCACCCTTTGATGTATCCTATCCATCAAAGGTTCCAGTGAAAGGGCATAGAAGATGGGAGATAGCGGATCTCCCTGAGGAACTCCTCTTCCTAAGGGAAATGCCAACCCCCGGTGGCCATTACACATCAGCACTACTCTACTGCCCACTAACAAATTCAGCATAGAAGCCCGAAACCTAGGGGAAACACCAATTCTATCCAGCACCTTACCTAACCATACCCACTGAACATGGTCATAGACCTTCTCAAAAGACCAGTCTACTGTCCAGTCTGCAAGTCTGGGCCCTCTCAATGATGCCATGCACCCAGGCAGTCCCATTCCTGATAAGCCTGCCTCCTACAAAACCTTGCTGCTCCTCACCCAGAACCTGTTGGGCAACCTTCTGTAGTCTTGCAACAATCACCTTAGTCACCATCTTCCTATCCATGTCCAGAAGCATAATTAGCCTCCAGTTCTTCCAGTCCTCCATCCTCCCCTTGTCTTTGTACAATAGGGCCACCAGTCCTAAATCCTGCTCACCAACCCACATGCCATTCAAAAGAACATGGTCGCAGAGAGCAGCCATCTCCTCTAACACTCCAGGAACCTTTGCCATCTTTTTCCAGAAGTCCCAAGGTAACCCATCCTCTCCTGGCACTATCCCCAGCATAGTTGCCACAAGGACTCTCTGGATCTCCTCCTTTTGGACTGGTAAGATCAAATCACCTAATCCTTCTACTTGTGGTGGCTCCCACTCCTCCAGCGTGTCTTCAATTGTCCCCTCATCCATCCCCCCTTCCCCCTCACTCTACAACTCCCTCCATTTCTCCTTCAGCACACCCAAGATCTGCTACATACCATGCACCATATCTCCCTCATCATCCAAGACCCCATCCCATCAGTAGCACACTCTTCTAGCCTGGAGAAGCCTTGACAGGTACCTAGTGGGCCTCTCTCCTTCCTCAAGCCCCTGCCACTGTAGTCTGCAGCCATTCCTTTCATACAGGTCTCCTCCTCCACTTGCAATATTTGTTGCAGCTCCATTACCTCCAATTTCGCTCACTCCAACCTCCAATCCTCCACCTCTTCAGAATTAAGCAGCTCAGCCCACTCCATCTGCAATCTAATCAGCCTATTAGAAGCACACCATACTCGCTTCCTTCTCTGCCTCCCAGACTCCCTACCAGTACCTCCCCAATAAATCCTTGCAGCCTCCTTCAACCTCATCTACTGGATCTCTACAGAAAAGCCCTCATGTATCCAGGTAGCCATTCACACTTGGACATCCTCCACCCATGGATCCCACAACTCCTTCTCAGCCAACAGGGAGGAGTTAAGACACCAATGTCCAGGTCCATCTCTACTCCCCCCAAACTGGCCCTGCCCCAATAGCCCCCAGTGATCAGACCAAGGGCACCACTCCACCTCCAGAGTCCTCCAAACATCAGCCCCCCAACATTCAGTCATCAGAATCCTGTCAATCCTGGTACCCAGTCCATTTATCCAGTATGTATAGACTCTTTTGTCACCCCACTGTATTCTGCCCATATCTCCTAAGAAGCTAAGGTTCTCCACCTCCTTCCACTTATCCAGTCCCCCACTTCTCCCACCTGCACTCCTCCCTCCATCAGTCCTATCCAGCTGTGGATTCTGTACCATATTAAAGTCACCTCCCAGCACATCAACACCTTCCACCAAGAACACCCCCTCCTCCAACAGATCCCTAATCTACTCAATCCACTCACCCCTAACTGCAGGGCAGTAGTAGGAGCCAATCCTCACTGATTCCCACCCAGGTCAGTGCCATTCTCCCCAGACCAAATGGTCCCCCCAGCTCTGAATTCCGCCCAGGTCCCCTCTACCCTTCCTCACCAGAATCGCCACTTTGCCATTCCAAGCAGTAGCCCCTCCCCATTCCCTAGTCCACTCCATCTGATCCTTCACATCCTCACACCATACATCCTGCAGTAAGAAGAGATCAGCCTCCAATCCCTTAAGCCAAGTAAAAATATTCCTACACTACCTCGATCCCATAACTCATTCACATTTAGCGAGAAAATGTTAGTTGTACTGTTCATAAGGAATAATGTTGTTTATCAATTGCCCTCTCTACAACTCTGCATTCAGCTCCTCCTGTACCAAGTCCAAGACATGTTCAGCAGCCAGTTTCTTCTCTTCAGTTGCCCATGCCTCCAGCCCAGCCAGAAGTTCCACCATTGCCCCATCCTCCTTTTCCTCAAAGTCCTCCCGGTATTCCAGACATACCTCTCACCAGAGTTGCAACCCATGATGCTCTGCCCAACAATAGGTGCCCACTCACCAGCAACAGTTGCCAACTCAGCCTCCCTCCCCTCATCTACCACATATCCCTCCTTCTCCTTAAGAATCGTGAGGATCTCTGCCTTCAGTACCTCCACCACTCCATCTCTACATAAAATTCATACCCAATGCTCCTCCAGCATCACACACAGGTCAACTTCTCCCAATGGCTTAGCCACAAGGTTATCCATCACCCTGCTCATCCACAGCAGGTTCCCCACCTCCTTCCCTCCAGGTGTCTCTGGCTGCCCAGCATCCAGCATCATGTTTTCAGCTCCCACACTGGCTGCCTCATCCCACTCCTCCTCTGGGACATCCATCAGCTCATCCTCACCCACCACCACCACCTGTCTCCCTTTTGTCACATCTGGGACCCCAAAGTGAACTTGCTGGGCCCCCTGCATCAGTATATCCTCTGCTTCCCCTCACTTCCCCACTGGACCCCTTCTGATAAGTGGGGGGGGGGTGCTATCCAAATCCTCCTCTCAGATCTCGAATGTACTATCAGCATAGGAATCCTTGCTCAGTGTCTTCCCAGCCCCTTCCACATTCACCACCACCTCCTCTCCTCCTTTACTAGCCCAGATGCTGGCTTTGATATCTCTAGACTCCTCAGCCCCATCTACCTTCTTCTTTGCTCCTCCCATCATACTCGCCAAAAGCTCTCTCTGCCTTCTGCACCCCTGGGCCCTCTCCCACTGCCTCTTGTCAGTATAAATATGCTTCCCCTCCACAATCTCCAGATGCGTCAACTCCTCAAATGCTCTCCAGGCCTTTGCCCTCCTCTCAACAGTGCCACTCAACTCCTCCAGAGCCTCCAGCAAGTCCTCCTCCTCCTCTTCACTCCCTTTCATCCTCGACACCTTACAGACGAAAGCCCCCCACATTAGCACTGAGGGCCAGTCACTTGTCTTCTCTGTAGCCTCCTTCCCTGCTAGCTGAATCCTGACATCGATATCACCTATCCTAAATGTGGTCCCCTCCCATATCTGGAAGCCAATGTCCACCATGTCACCATACTCCCCCATCACCTCCTCCACCCTTCTCCTAGTCTCCATCTTCGTCAGCATTAGCACCCCCCTCACTAAGAGCTGTACCACTCTGGGGTCCCACCTCAAGCACTGTACCATGGGAACCACCACTTCCCCAACCACCACTCCATTCTTCAGAGCCTCATCCAGTGGGCCTGCCTCCTCAAAGCCCACCTCAACCCCCTCCAGACCCTTCAAAAACTTTACCAAGGCTGCCCCAGCCACCTGCTTCGAAATAAGCCCCAGGACCATCCTCACTATCACTGCCAAGCCCCAGAAGTACAAGGTAGCTGCAAACTCCAAGATTGACTTCTTGAGCAACAGGGCCACTGCCAGTCCTGTTACACCATCTGCCAGGTCCCCCTTCCACATCAGGAACCCCTGCCCCCCCTGGCTATCAGCCATCACATCTCTTTTTTTTTCCTCCTGATTCACTATCATACCACTAACAGCAGTCCCACCACTACCTCTAGCAGCGACTCCACTTCCTCCACCTCCCACCGATGAAGGCCCTGCTCCCCCAGTATTCCCAGCCTTCTTCTTCCCCTTCCCTCCTATCTGTCCACTATGATCTCCCATCAGCTAACCCTCTGTCCTCAGCATGTCTACAAAGCTCCTTCCTTGCTGCTCTCCAGCCCCCCCACTAGTGCTTTCCACTACCCAAGCTGTCCTGCCCACCTGTGCCACTGAAGGACCCCATCCCCAGTCTATACCCTCTCCCGACATACTGCCAGTTGAAGGCCCCAGGTCTGCCTGACCTAGTACACATATCAGCTTGCTTGCTGATCGATATTGCCTTAATATCTTCTCCAATAAATGACTTGAAAGTGTGTTATAAAAGTGTGTGCAACGTGAATTGTAGTGGAGAAAGATGGTTATCTACAGATTATCAGTATCTATAGTTAGACTCTCTGAGCTTTGGTGAGCTTTCTGGTAAGTATAGTTCTAGTATAAGTGACTGTTTTTTGGTTTGAGTTAAGATGGAAGAGGAGATGGCTATTATAGATAAGCAGAAGGGTGATAATAGTAGATCAGAAAGATACTAGATTTAGGACAATTATCAGAGTTAGAGCTAGTATTATCTTAGTGAGACCTTCTGATTGACTAGTAGAAGGTGAGGTGGTGATTTTAACTATATTCAACTAAAACCAAGAGCTGATATAGTAATGTAATTAAGGCCTGTAGCTTGAGGAGTGGGACCTCCTTTACATATTTTGTTATATCTAACTAGAACTGAAAGCTAATATAGTAATATAATTGAGGTCTACAGGTTCAGAGAGTAGAAGAGGGGCTTTTCAAGTCTTAGTCTATATATTAGTCCTTTTGAGAGAGTTCTATATATAAGTTTTTTACTCACCAACTCTAAATCTACTCTGTTTTCTATAGTCTAGTTGGTGGGTTTTTTGTTATCTAGAGTGTAGTTTGGAGTTTGCAGAACTATTTCTTATTCAGTCTCAGTATTACTAGATCTGATATATAGATGTACTCTTAAATATAGTCATAATGATCTAATCTTAATAGATAGATAAGTCTAGTCTATATAGTAGGAGTCAGTATATCAAATATATATAGTGAGAATAGTGGAACTATAGGACAATTAGATAGCCTAGATTAATGAGAGGATAATATCTAGTAGGTAATGTGGGAGAGATTTGGTCTATATAGTCTAGGTTTTCTTTCAATAAAATCTATAGAACTCTGAGTCTATAAAATAAAAAATAACAAAAAACATTTCTCATCTATAAGTAGATTACATATATTGCATTTTGTAGATATTTTGAATATTATAGATATTTCAGAATACTTTCTAACTTATGAAAATTCCTTATATATGATTTTATATTAGTTTTTTAAGTTATATATAATTTTATTTTATATATATATATTATATTTTATTTTATATATATATATTATATTTTATTTTATATATATATATTATATTATATTTTACTCTAGTTTATATTCCTTTTTTTTAGTTATTGTGACGGTACAGCCAGATTTGGAAGAAGGAAATAGGGAATAGACACTTGATCGCACCCATTCCCAAAGTAGTATAGCATTATAGTTAGCAGTCCTCGATTTCGACATTGTCTAAATTCTTAGACATTGTCTAAATTTTAGACATTATCCAAATCGAATACCCGATTTGGTATAGCATTTAGACATTGTCCAAATGTTTCGACAAAATCCAAATGACTCATTTATTACTTAGTCACCCTCTCATAGCTAGCAAACTTGTATAAATAACCCAGTATCTTTGAGTGAATAAACCTCAGATCGAAATAGTTCAAAGCAAAGAGATAGCAAAGGAACTAGTAAGCCTGCGGGCAGATACACTTCGAACTCACCCACACTCCCCTGCAACTTCAAGAGACTCTGCGAGAATCAGAACAGTCAAGTTTTCAAGATACAGAAATCCGACGTACTTTCAAGAGTAAGCGTCCGCTACGTTACAACTTGGTGCCCATTGGCTGGTGATTCAAGACGAATCCCTCACTTTCAAGCTGAACAACGAACAACCGCCACCACCCAAACAACCATACAAACCGAGCCCCAATACCCAGACAAGATGGACATGAGACCACCAGTATTCCATGGATATACCTCAGATGAATCAATCATCACCTTCATTGACGATTTCGAGCAGTATGCTGCCATAAGGACTTTGACAGCAGCACAGCAAGTAGCCCTCATGCCCTTCAGCCTACGAGGCCCTGCCAGAGCAGCATTCACAGCCGCAACCCATACAGGAAACGATGACAATGCTATACTGACAGCACAGAAGACCTGGCTCCGAAACACATATTACACAGACGAGATCAAGCAAGCCCTGAAGGATCAGCTCAACACAACGTGCCAAGGAATGAGTGAGGATCCAAACACATTCTACACCAGGATTCGATATCAGATAATCCTTGCAGATTATGCTGTTGCTACCCGAGATCAAGTAGCCGAAGCAACCTTCATGAAAGGAGTCCATCCAGAAATAGCCATGGCCATCCGCTCATCACCAGTGATTCTGGATCTGCCACAAAGAGTCACCTATGCTCAGCAATACTGGACAGCCAGACACCCACAAGACCATACAATGGAAAGAGTTACAGGAGTCAGAATCGAGGCACCCAAAGCAACCAGCGTGATCCCCACCACAATGATCAATCGAAACACACCTCAGCCAAAAGCTACCGAGCAGCAAAAGAACAGCGACCCTATGGAGGAACTCGCCAAAAGGTTTGCTGAAATGACCACCCACCTGGGAGATGTGGTAAAGGAAATCCGAGGAAGAGATCGCCGCCCTGTTCAGAAGTTTGCCGCCACCCTAGACAAGAAGAAAGGTACCTGCTACAGCTGCGGAGAAGAAGGCCACTACTCCTATGAATGCATGAGCGAAACCAAGCGCAAGGCTCAACCAAGCAATGCCACACGAAACAAGGAACAGGCCAATATAATTACCTTCGAGGAGATCAGAGATTCTGACGAAGAAGAATGGGAGGCCTATTCTGCTCAGATCACCAAGAAGGATGTTCGCAAAGAACCCTACAAGAGACCGCCAGGAAGACCCAAGAAGAACCCAGTGGAAAAACAGATGGAAACTGCCACAGAAAGTCAAGCTGAAGAGATGGACCAAGATATCGAGCTGGAGCAAGCAGTTCAAGATATCATCCAAGGAACCACTCCAGCCAGTGAAGGAGAAAAAGAAAAGAAGCTTCGCAAGACCAAGACCTTCAAGTATGATATCTTCAAGGATCTCAGTCAACAAAAGGTCAATGCAACCTTTGGTCAGCTTGCAGAAATCCCAACATTCAGACAGCAAATGAGGTTTGGACTTGCCGAAACAACCAAGGAACAAGGATGGAAGATAACCGAGGCCAATAATGTTCAAGAGGACTCAGGAGAAGAAAGTGAGGACAATCGCAAAACCTCTGCCTATGCAACATGCCAAATTGAGGATCGAGTCTTTGAAGCCATCATTGACACAGGAGCAGGAGGATGTCTCCTCAGTAAGAAAGCAGCAGACCGCCTATGTTGGGATGTGGAAGAAGCAATTAAGCTAGTATTTGTCACAGCTGATGGCACAAGAGCCACACCTCTGGGAAAGATCCGAGATGTTCCCATCGAGATTGGAGGAGCAACAATCCCAGTAGATGTAATTGTAACCAATGCCACCAACTATGACATCCTCATCGGCAATCAATGGCTTCACAAAGCCAAGGCGGTAATCGATCTCAATGCCCAGAAGATGCAAATCACCTACCGGAGACAGAAGATACGAATTCCCATCAACGTCAACAAAGGAGTCCTGCCCGATATGGAGGAAGAAGAGAGCGAGCAAGAGGAAGCTTATATGGTGACTACCCCAAAGAAGAAGAAAGTCGGATGGATGAGTGAAGAAGAATGGTGCAAGAAGATCGCAGAAGGCTATGCCCCACAAGGAGTCTGTCCTCATGGAATCAAGATGTACTGTACAGAGCATGTCAATGATTGCTACCAATGCACCATCGGAATCAGGAAGATCTGCCAGGAAAGAAGCCAGAAAGCTCTCGAAAAACAGATCAGGGAAGAAGAGAAGAAGGAAGATGATGAACCACCAGCCCTCCTGGAGGACAGTGATGATGAAGAAGAAATCAAGGTCAAGATTCGAAAGATCCACCCTGATGCAGTCTTGCCAGAATACAAGTCAGAAGATGCAGCCGGAATGGACATCGCTATAGTAGAAGAAACTGTACTGGAACCCCAGACAACCACCCTACTCGCAACTGGACTGGAAATGACCACCCAAAGGATCATGTCAGGATTCTCAAGACAAGAAGCAGCCTGGCTAGAAGCGAAATTACAATCGAAGGAGGAGTCATCGATTCAGACTATACTGGAGAAATTCTACTCATTACTAGGAACCACAATCCTACAATTCCATTCCCAGTCAAGAAGAAGGACCGATTGGCACAGATGTTGATCTTCCCAATCATACAGCCAAGGATCATAGAAGTCAAGAATCTAGAGGAAACGAAAAGAGGAAAGAAAGGATTCGGATCCACAGGAAGAGGAGTATTCGCCAGCACCAAGATTACCGAACTCGAGCATAAGAAGGAGAAAAACACGAGCAAGCACAGTTACACCATTGGAGATGAATTCCCACTCAAGGAGGAACTCAAGAAAATACTCCACAAATTCGAGGATGTCCTTGCCATGGATTTCAAGGATATTAAGGGAAAGACCCCACACTACTATCACGAGGTAGATACTGGAGACACTGAACCAATTTATCAGAAAGCAAGACCTGTCCTGCCAGCCTACCGAGAATGGCTCAGAGAAGAAATCAAGCAGATGGAAGAAGCCGGTATCATCAAAGAAGCCAGCAGCCCCTGGTCTTCACCAGTCGTACTAGCCCCAAAAAAAGGAAGCAAACCCAGAGAATTTGCCCCAAGACTCTGTGTCGACTACAGAAAGCTCAATGCAGTCACCAAGAAGGATCGCCAACCACTGCCGCTCATCAGCGATATCCTTATAACACTAGGAGATGAATCACAGTACTACAGCACCTTGGACTTATACTCAGGATTCCACCAAATCGGACTCACTGAAATGGCGAGTGAAAAGTCAGCCTTCATCACCCCAGACGGAATCTACATCTACCTACGAATGCCATTCGGAATGTGCAATGCACCAGCAAGCTTTCAGCGAATGATGAACAAAATCTTCCGCTATGACATGGGAAGATAGATGATGGTCTATGTCGATGATGTAATCATCTACAGCAAGACAGCTGAGGAACATCTGCAGCACATACAGCAGATAATGGAGAGACTAAGACAACATGGCCTTTATATCAAACCCAAGAAGTACAAGTTTGCGGAAATTGAGATCTCCTATCTTGGCCATATCATCAATCGAGATGGAACACACACGGACCCCCTCAAGATACAAGCAGTAGCAGCATACCCAAGGCCCACTACTGTCACAGAAGCCCAAGCCTTCATGGGACTTGCCTCCTACTATCGCAGATTCATTAGAGGATTCTCCAACATCGCAGGCCCAATCTACGAACTCAACAAAAAGGATACCAAGTTCCAGTGGACTGGCAGAAAACAAAAAGCATTTGACGAACTCAAGGTCAGACTAACTCAGGCACCCATCCTCAGACGACCCAATTGGATCCAAGAATTTATCCTTCAGATGGATGCAAGCACACAGGGACTAGGAGCAGTCCTAGCTCAAAAAGAAGACAAAAAAGAGTATGTCATCGCATATCTTAGCCGCGGAACCCGAGGAGCTGAAAAAGAATACGAGTCCTACAAGTTGGAATGCCTTGCAGTCATCTGGGCTGTTGAAAAGTTCCACTACTATCTGGCCGGAAGACACTTCACCATTCAGACGGACCACTCAGCTCTTACCTGGCTACTGACAACCGGACAACCCAAGGGAATCTATGCCAGATGGATAATAAAGTTACAAGCCTATGATGTAACCATCGTGCACCGCCCTGGAAGAACAAATTCCAATGCAGATGCTCTCTCACGGACACCTCGAACTACCTCCAACCAACAAATCAATCATGAATAAGGAGCTCTACTACAGAATCATCACATACCTGGGACAGCGAAAGATGCCCCAACATCTAGATGAATGGACACAAACAATTATCAACAGGACATGGAAACAATTCGAAACTGATGGAGAAACACTGAAGAAAGGAAAACTACTAGTCATACCAGAACACAAGAAGGAACAAGCGATGAAATCAGTACACGAACTTGGTCACCTAGGAGGAACGAACACACATGACAAGGCAAGAAGAATAATATGGTGGCCAGGAATGGAGGAAGATATCAGACAATTTGTCAAAACATGTGATAAATGCCAGAAACAGAAACAAGACCAACAAAATCAAGCCCCAGGATCAGCACACATAGAACCAGTACCATTTGCCCACATCGCAATAGATGTAATCGGTCCTCTACCCTTGACCCTGACTGGTAACTGATACATTATTGTCATCATAGACCTTTTTATGAAGTGGATAGAAGCAGGACCTCTCAAGGAAGCCAATGCACAGTCAATCGCCGATTTCTTCCACAAGGAAATCATATGCCGGTTCAAGACCCCAACACAAGTAACTACAGATAGAGGAACTGAATTCGTGAACCAGTTCTTCGAAGTTCTCTACAAGAAGTACAAGATTCAGCACATTTGGACCACAGCCTATCACCCTCAAGGAAATGGACAAGTAGAAAGAACCAACAAGACCCTCAAGAATGTTATCACCAAGATCTGTGATAACTACGAGAACTGGGATCACTATCTGCCAATAGCATTATCTGCTCTCTGGGATATCCGATCACAAAGCACCCACTTTACCCCTCGAGAAATGCTGTTCGGAGAAGAATGTTCTCAAGGAACCCTATCATCCGATGGAGATGCCATATGGAAACATGTGGACATAGAGATACGGAGACTACACCAAATCAGGAAGAAGGCTGAGGATTACATAACCAAGGCGCAGGCACTACAACGGAGGAATGCGGAAAAGATCCACAAGCCCTCGGAGATTATCAAGATAGGAGACAAGGTCCTGGTGTATCGGAACATGGTAGAAGCTTCATGGTCACGAAAACTGGAGCCCAAATGGGAAGGACCTTACCTTGTGCAAGATATAAAAGGGACCACCTTTTGGCTATGAAAAACCTCAGGCACAATAATCCCCACTACCATTCACCGAAACCGACTCAAGAAATATCATGGCCAATAACAAAAGTACCACAATGGCACTCAAGATTACTAGTACTGCCCAAAGAGCAATCGAAAGACAATGGCACACCACCGAGCCTCCAACCATAGAGCTATACTATGAGGATATTCAGAGTATTGTGCAGACTCATCTCTCTCGGATCTCACACTTTAGAGCCTATCAATATCGGGCAGAATTCCAAGCTTGGACAGGTGCTCAATCAGGATCCAGCGAAGACCAAGGAGGACTGGATTGCCGAGTGTCAACTCTCCCACTCACAGATCACTATTACCAAAAGGATCCACAAGTTATTCCGAGAAGACGAAGCAGCGATGGACCACCTGAGAGGAGTAACCCCCACTGACTTCGAGAAAGTGAGAAGACATCATTGGGAAACAGTCATGCAGCAAATCGCACAGTACAAGACCATACAGACTATTGAAGCCTGGGAGTTTGAATAGATGCCTCAGGGACGAGACCATCCATTCAGGAGGAAGTTGTGATGGTACAGCCAGATTTGGAAGAAGGAAATAGGGAATAGACACTTGATCGCACCCATTCCCAAAGTAGTATAGCATTATAGTTAGCAGTCCTCGATTTCGATGTTGTCTAAATTCTTAGATATTGTCTAAATTTTAGACATTATCCAAATCGAATACCCGATTTAGTATAGCATTTAGACATTGTCCAAATGTTTCGACAAAGTCCAAATGACTCATTTATTACTTAGCCACCCCCTCATAGCTAGCAAACTTGTATAAATAACCCAGTATCTTCGAGTGAATAAACCTCAGATTGAAATAGTTCAAAGCAAAGAGATAGCAAAGGAACTAGTAAGCCTGCGGGCAGATACACTTCGAACTCACCCACACTCCCCTGCAACTTCAAGAGACTCTGTGAGAGTCAGAACAGTCAAGTTTTCAAGATACAGAAATCCGACGTACTTTCAAGAGTAAGCGTCCGCTATGTTACATTATATATCTCATTGAGCAGCAGTATTAGATTGGTAACTTAATATATCAGTATATGACTTACATTATTTTATCAGTTTTATATCATTTATCAATAATATATGAAATATATGACCTATATAATTTTAACAAAATCATCTCTCTTTATAATTATAATAATGTTTTCTAATATATATACTTCTTTATTATTCAATATATATATCTAACTCTTATAAATAATATTATAAATATCTTATTGATATAAAATTTATTAAAAATATAAAAAAATTAATTATTATACAAAATATAATTCAATTTGAGTCAAATTCAATCAATTCAATTTAATTAAATTTAGAGGTTTCATTGCAAAGTATTAAGAGATATTTATTCCTTACTTCTTATTTTACTTCCAAGTTTCCAGAAACGTTCCCCAATCATAATGGGAGCTTCTTCCGCAAAATTCCGCGACGTAAATAATCTTTTACAACCATAATCAATAGGATTCCTCAGTCATCGTTTCGTCACGCAACCCGCCCTGTGCTAATTCACAAATTAAACCCCCGAGAGGCAGATTTTAATGAATAAAATATAAGAGCCTTTCGAATCGACTAAAATACACTGCAACGCGATGAGAAACAATCTGTAAACTGCAAACGGATAAACGATGTTTGACAAATCACACGCTCCAAATACACCCAACATCCGTCCGGCGCTGACGCGATCTCACGATCTCCTCGTCTTCGTTTCACTTAGTCCCATCTGCC
>RBNI01004221.1:0-14432 GCA_003990745.1 Jimgerdemannia flammicorona | reverse complement strand
GACAATCAAGACAGGAGAAAAGAGCAAAAGATACACGGATCAAACCATTGATTTATTCACTCATTCCCACACCTATCCTTTTTTCCTTTTTACTTCGCCAACAAAACGGAATGCTGGCCACCTGCCGACACTTGCAACACTGTGAAACCTTCTAGTTTCTGTCCTGTCACCTTGATTGGACATTCCTCATCCTTATCCTCGCCATTTCCCAACGCGTGTGTCTCACCGAATCCCCACGCATACGCGTCGCCATCTCGTGTCAGAGCAAGATTATGATTTGATCCAACGGAGATGGCGACAACGGGTGGGAGATTTGGGATAGGCGTCGGGGTGGAAACCGCCCTCTTGTGTTGGGTGGAGACAGACGAGCCGTCAACGTCCATAGAGGAAGACGGCGCGGCGGCGGGGGTAGGTTGGTCGAGAAGTTGTTTCGGCAGGCCTAGTTGCGAGGAATCGGCACGCCCAAAGGCGTAGACTTCTCCAGATTCAAAGAGTACCAGAGAGTGGTGCTCGCCGCCTGCGACTTGGCGGACGATACCTTTGCCTTGCAGAGACGAGATTGGTGTTGGCGTCGAGATAATATCGTCCAAGCCACCCTCCTCGTCCGAAAGCCCAGATTGGCGGAAATTGTTAAGACCCCAGACGAAGATGGTATCTTTGACATCGACAGCAAAAGAGTGATAGGATCCCGAGCCTATCAACTTGATATGCTTGAGGCCGAGACGCTCGGGGTTGAGGCCGTTGATCTTGCGACGCTCAATGATACGGCGCCCGAGTTGGTTTTGCTGACCGTTGCCCCATCCGTACACATCTCCGGTCGAGGTGAGAGCGAGGGCGTGGTCAACGCCGGCGACGATGTCAACCACTGTCTCTTTTGTCAAGGCTTGCAAGAGAGTCGGAACGGCTTGGATTGATGTTTGGGGGTTAAATCCGAGGTCACCTTCCGAAGACTATGCGTTCGATAAATCCCAGAAGATAGGAAAGGATGTCAGTAAAATTCATGTTCCGAAATGAAAGAAAATGAAAGCAACTCCAGCTAGGCGTCGTAACCACTTCCAAGCCCCCAATGCAAAACAAAATAACGATAAAGAAGCACGAGCACAAGAAAGGGGGGGAAAGCTAACCCTGTAGGTTCCCCATGAATAAACCTTGCCGTCGTCACTCAAGGCGACTGTGATCGAGTCGCCGCAAGCGACTTTCACAATTCGGACGGTATCAAGATTCCCAACGACCTCTGGAACATTTTCTTCTCCGGAACGGCCAAGGGCGCATTTGTCGTTGCATCCCCATGACCATAACTAAAGTTTATAAAGTTAAGTCCATCAGAGAGCTATGTGACGGATCAATGACACAGATATACCCCTCTCATCCTGTTTTAGTCAACCAACTACCCAATACATACATACCTTCCCTTCCCGCGTGATTGCCACAGTATGTAACCCCCCCGCAAGCACATCCACAATGCCCTCGTCCTCCAAGTCTTTGATCGGGTATGGTTTCTTCCGGTCTAACATGTCTTCACCCAGGCCAAGCTGTCCTGTATCCCCATTTCCGAAAACAAAGACCTTTCCAGTCTCTTGTGGAAGCGATGGTAGCTTGTTCATGGCTTTTTTGGTGGCCCGACCACGCTTTGAGATGGCATGGACGTCCGTGTCGGCGACGGCGTTAATGCCGAGGCTGGCGGTGGACGCGGTGCGTTTAACCGTCGGTTCTGTGGAAGATGTGGCGACTGTGGGGAAGGCGTCGGCCATCTCGATGTCTTTTGCAGATTTTTCTTTTTTGACGGCTGAGAAATGAAGCAGTTGGGTGGGGATTTAAATGTTAGGGTGGAGTTTGCTTTGTTGTGAGGTCAAGGCTGAAAAGATACGCACATGATCTGGGGGGGGCCATTGTTTTTTATTTGTTAGACAAAGAGAAGGAGAAAGGGAAAGAGAGAGCAAGACAACGAGAGAAAAGAAGGAGTCTCAGAGGAAAGAAGGAGTTGCTCGGAAGAAAGGAAGAAAGATAAATAATAATCAAATAAGGTTGTGACGTCACCCGTCTGCCGTGACATCCAAGCCACTTTCGCGTCTCGAAATTTTTGTAGCCCTCACGCTCCATTATATTGTATAATTTGCATGGCATCCCCCTTTCCACGGTATGGGAGGTTTGGCTAATGAAATTGCACTTCCCGAGGGAAGAATCTTTCCCCTTTTGCTTTCTTAAAACAGAAGAAGGCACGAGGGAACGGCATAGCCGAAATGGATTAGAATCGGCATAGCCGAATGGATCAGAATCGAAGCCTGGAACGACGAACTAGAGAAACGAGATTAAGAGAGAAGAAAATGCAAGCAACGGGATTGGTTGCAAGGCCCGTCACTACAAACCCGGTGTGTGCGACGATGGGGTCGCGTCGATGACCGCTCTTTCCATTTTTGGCAAGTGACATTTAGTGGAGGAACTTTACTATCGACTTTCAATAAGCGGACGTCGTTTCACTAGTCAAAAATGCTCTGGTCGTTCGGAGTTGCACGCTAGAATATGTACATTCGCGCTGCGCGACACGCTACTCAAATCGAAGAGAGACTACAGGTTGAGACGTTGGAGAATGCGAATGGCGCTGACGACGTAACATCACCATGATAAACATAGGCACAGTTTGCATTAATTTCCCGCACCCGCTTCGCATCACATCCTAATTGCGAGCCATCAATGAGCACAAACTTGAGGTTTGTTGTTTTCAATCTTTTATGTAATTACATGTGGTGCAGAGTGTCTATTGGTAGAAACGCGGACCCCCAAAGGGAACGAAGAGGGGAATGGCTAACGGTTATTATTATCCTGAATCGCAATCTACGAGGACTACTTGGTGGGATCGATGGGAGTTTCTTACCACATACATAATTCTACGATTCCTACAGAATCGCATGCTGAGCGTACAACAGCGTGCGTATTTTGAAATAATCTTCGGACAGTAGACCTTCCAGCAACAGTTGGCCCGTCGCAGTCTGTGCAAATATTTTCAACAACCGGCGAAATGTTCAAGTTAGCAACGGCGTCATTGAACAAAGGCAAGTATCAATCAAACAACGTCTTCCAACCGACACGAGGAGAGAAGAATAAGATCATGCATCTGACGAACTTACCTTTCTCACAGCCACCTGCTCATTGCATACCAACACACCCTCACCCCTGAACTCGGCTGTAATTCCTGCAGCCTGTAGTACGCGCTTGAAATCCGTGAGGCGGATGTCGCCTACAAAGACAGGCGCGTGCCAGCCACTGGAGTTGGCATTCGCGGAGATAGCGGCACCCAAACTGCTTTCCGGAGAGGGCACAACGATTTCGTCAGCCGGAGCGATGTCCAGCGTTGGTGTCGTGGAGTCCGCGGGAAAATGAATACGACCTGAAATCCGCGCAAGCTCGTAATCATCCAACTGAAAAACAAAAGCATATCATGTTGAAGGACGATAAGATAAAGGACAATGCATCCGAGAACGGAGGAGTATACATTGCGAGATATTTGTTTCAAAACCAACTTACTTTTGAAAACTTCAATGAGCTGACCAACGCATCCGTCAGTTTCACCTGATAAATGTTGGTAGCGGCTGATACGTTCAGTACCTCACCAACATCCGGTGCAAAAACCTCACGCGTCATCTGGTCCATACTCAAACACGCCTGCTCAAGGTCTCTGGTCGCCTCTTCGGAGCCGTGGACAAGAATCTACGCCAGTTTCCAAGAGGCATCAAACATAATATTATCACCGTGATACGCTTTTCTCTGCTTCATACTGAATGAAGAGAGGGCGGAGAACAAAGATAGGAAGTTGCTGATAGCAAAGAGACACACCAATTTCCTAGGCGCCACTTGCGGTAAAATGGTCTTTATGGATCTCCCGTCAGACAATCCTTCAAGATCGATATAGCGTAATACGCAGCGCACATGTATTTCCTCATCGTAAGCAACATACTTGGTAGGTACTTCATCCCGAGGTGGAAGAATCGGCTCGTCCATGCGCACATCCGCATCCTAAAGAGGGGAAATTGTAAGAAACGTATCGTCAGCAATACACAAGTAGGTTTGCATGTCCGAAAAATTCAATTCACTAGCGCTGACAAAATATAAAAAGATGCTCATTTTACCTCATCTCTCCCACCAAAGTTAGCGCCCGTCCCTCCATTTGGCGCAGGTAATCCCGCAATATCTGCCGCCTCTGCTGCGGACCTGACATAATGTTCGGGAGCGATCACCTCTCCATAATCATCAAATCTCTTCCTCTTCTCCGAGAAAGGGAACATACGATAACTCTGCGTTTGTTTGAAGAAACCACCGGATTTCGCCGCGTCGCGCACATAAAGATCAAACTGGTCCTTTCCTATAAGTAGATCTTCAACATCGGCATTCGCGTCCTCGAGCGCCTCGTCAGATTCCGACCCTTCGGACATAAGATCGTCCTCCTCCATAATGGTTTTGCTCCGCGCAATCATGGCGGCCTGGGCGGCCTCGCGTTCTATTTTAGCGCGTTGCGCTGATTGATGTTCGAGAAGCTCGGCGCCCTCGAGTGGTATCTTGCGACGAACAGTAAGCTTAAGGTTTGCTGCCAGTTCCACCGAAGGCTTCACCGGTTGCTGCTGTTGCTGTTGAGCTGCGTCGTCGGCTTCCGTTTTCACCGTCGTCTGCTTTTCCCATTTTTCGTACAACTCTCTCGCCAAGGTGCCTGGTGGTCCCCGGTCCGTCAGTATAAGCGCATTGTTCTTCGCCGACTCCTTTTCCTTCTCTCGCACATCTGACATCTCATCTCCTTCAAATTTTGAATCTCCGAGCTTTTCGACTGCCGGTTCACCCATCCATTCGAGAAAGAGCTGCCTTGCATACCCAGTCTCCAAACTGAGATTACTCGCCACGACCACTTTGGGGCCCGGGTATCGATCCAGATCTTCACGACGGTGGCACAGCCGGAGGTATTTGAAATCATAGGGATTCTCGCGCGCCTGCGAAAATTGTTTTGTCACAGCGTCGCCCATCCATTCAAGCATAATCTTGGCGAAGTGGGTGGTGTGATAGGAAGTATGTGAGAGCAGAATCAGGGGGTAGGAGGAGAGATGATGAAATGACCAGTGCTGGTCCAACAGATAAGCGAGCTCTAGGACGCGAGCGGCGGAATCGGTGGGTAAGAGGACTGAGCAATTACGTTGGAGGGTATCCATGATGCTGTCTGTTGCAGAATGTATCGAAGTTGAAACTGCGAGGTGAGGGCAATAGCCATTTGGGCAAGGCGGCACAATTCATGAATTTTTTAAAAGCGGGCGCAGACATACCAAACAGTGCGGCGTCACGGTGTTTTCTTGCCGGATGCACAATGTTAGCATTGTATGCATCAGTTATCATGAGAGATGGTCGGCTTAAAGTATCTAACACGACTCCCCCGGAATGAAGGACTGTACCGTCCAAATGACTACGCGTGGCAAAATTGACACCCAACTCGTTAGCTTCCATCTGGTTGTTTTAACTGCATGGATTGTACGCGGTCCAGAAAATTCGTAGCATTATGGAGATAGAATGACGAAGAGGAGATCAGGCAACCCGATATCTACCGTTCCTTCCTGTGGTTGTAATCTACAGCGTAAACGATTTCATCTGTATCCTTTTTAACTTTCCAGATCGTGCCGCCGATTGTATGGCCAGCAGCGTATGCAGAAATTGTGATGCCTTTGCATTTGCCTTCAAGTATGTCCGAATTCGATTCGCAACAAACGGGGGGGGGGGATGGGCCAATTTGAAAGCTCAGTATTGCCCGTCCACTCATGGCCAAGAAGCGCATCCCTTCCACCCTTCCCATATCATATATTTTTAAAAGAGACGACAGTGTTCACTGGATAGATCTACCACACCACCGATTCGCGTGCGTAAAGCATCGAAACCATTGCTGAACTCACCCTGCAAAGCTGTCGGCTGGGAGTACCTCAATGTCGTAATTCGGTCGAACGCATTGTCCACATCCTCAAGGGTAAATGTATCAAATTCAATCTCATCCGTCTTCGACTGGTAGACATCGTACAAGCACATTTTACCCATGTTCATTACGGGGACAGTAGCGTAAGCGGGACAGGTTAGGCCTAGGTGGCCACGGGCGTACGCGTACGCGCCCAAGTGTGGAAGGTCAGAGTGAGAAAGAAGGACAACATCAATTTGTTTCGCGACCCTGAGGCAATTTGGCAGAGCAAAGCAATTAGCGAGTGAATTTGTGGGGGTGGGGGGGGGGGGGGTGTGGGGAGTGGATGGTTGGGTTGAGGTTTACTGCATATAAGGGACAAGGTCAAGGTCAAGGTACCTCCTAAGGTGTTTCAGGTCATCGGGGTTGAAGGAGTCAGACCAGCCGCAGTCCAGAAGAAGCTTGACGTCGTCGATCTCGAGCAGATAGCACAGCGGGTCCTCGCTCTTTGCTCCCGATATTGGGGTGAATTTGATGTAGCTCGTCATGGTTGGGCAACGCCACTTTGTCCCTTTCCGTGTTTAAAATTGCTGGATGACGTCCTTTAAATCCTGGTGGCTGTAATTAATACGCGACGCGTTTTATCCTTTCAAGAATGCTCGACCCAAAGCTTGCAAAGACATATCGCAGGAAAAATGTCCATAATACACCCTCGTTTGGGATGGACGATGGTTTGAGAGCTCTGATGGGCATCGACGACAATCCTCAACAATCCACTTGGGAAGAACAAGATGAAGCGTTCGGGCGCGTTGAAGAGGAAAAGTTGGAAAACGAGGCCGCACGATTCAGGCCCGCCCCAGCGACTTTCGAGTTGGAAAACACTCAACCCGATGACGACATGCAGTTAGACCGCACCACTAGTGGGGAAGAGGATGATGTCGGCATTGCAGATAGCAAAAAGACTCAGATGCAACGAGCCCCGCCCAATATTGATTCGGAGGGAGAAACCACTCACGGAGAGGCAGAATCTCGCCTTATTTCCCTGGTCGCGGACTTGAGTGACACCCAGTCGGAAGCTGACGATTCACCTCAGCTGACCGCAGACTCTCCCAAAACTTCCACAGTCGCAGGTTTATACGTCAGTCCGAAGCCCGCAAGAACACCTTCGCCCAAGATGGGCGATACCGACGCCTCATCGATTTCATCCTCGTCATTGTTACCCGACCGTCGCAAACTTGTGGGGAGACTTAAACGCCGCGGTGACATGACGCGAAATCGTGTTCCAGAAGATACAGCGAAGCCTCCGAACGACAACCATTCGCCACTCGGTATGGTCAACGCAATCGGCGATGATCCCACGGATTCCTGCTTTGACGGAGTTTCACAAGAGAAGTCCGTGCGAACAGACACAAAGCCACATTCTCGAAGGCGTGGTGGCATCTCGCCATCTATTGCTTCCGCTGAGGCGCAGCGCGTCGAAAGATTGCAAAAAATGTTCGACTCGCTCCGTCAGGATGATGATGATGATAGTGACCAGGAGGAGGGCATGATGAAGCGTGCGCGAATAATAAAAAATCCCAGGGCTGAGATCCAGTCGGCCGCCGGGGTTCTTGGTCCGAACCGTGAGGCGCTAGAGGGCGCAACCACAGACGACTATGTTGAGAGTGAGAAGAGAAAAGGTGGATCAAAGGTCTGTTCGATTGAACATGTTCTTTTTTGCCAATGCGGCGGTTGTAATTTTCTGAATCTTCGTGTCTTCCATATTTGCTAACATATAGCTTTGTATAGCGTTCCTCGGATAAAGCGATGATCGAAATGTACCAAGAGAATGCCCGGCTCATCCGATGTGAGGCATAAATAGGATCATGTTTGTTTGGCAAACACGTTCTTAATGCTACATATTCCACACTTTGCCAAATATTCCTAACCCATGACCATTTATTTCACTACTTCACAGCCACGACGCTAGCCGTGGAACCTCGGGTGGTCAACAAAAAAGTGATGGCGTCGTTTTTGGAAAAGATTCGGCCTGGCGGACTGCAGGCGAGGTAATTTAGTTCTTTTAGAGCCATTTGCTTGCTTTGCCAAGAGTGGATTCACCTATATCCACTTACTCTTCCTGTTATATGAATGACCTTTCAAGCTCGACAAATGGTAACCTCGTGACGTCTCAAAACGATTCCGAATTATCGATGGCTTCGATCGAAAGCACGGCTTCGGCCACAGATGGTGACAACCAGCCTGAAAACTCCACCATGAGCCTGCCCGACGGTGATGTGAATGTTGACGCCATCCAAGCCGCTCTACATTACCGAAACCCAGCCAAAGCATCACCGCCCTCCAAAGCAAAAAATTTAAAGACCGTAACTTTCACTGACGATAGCGACAGTGACCTCGAAATCGTTGGTGGGCCCGGCCATCAGGCATCTATCCAACCCGAAGCGAAATCCCCGGGGGCCAAAAAAATTACAGCCTATCAGCAGACGCACAAGGACAAGTTCACACCTACAGCGCGGAAGCTACGCATGCTTGTTGGGAGGGGTGCCTCGAAGAGAACTTCGTCGCTGAGTCAGCAACATAATCCTCACGTAATTTTATCCGATGGCAAGGATACGACCCTCGTCAGTGGTGCTCATGAGCCCAAGCTTATGACGCCCCGGGATTTGAACGCCGTGCTTCAGCAGAAGATCGCGGTGGATCTGCTGAAGCGTCGGAAGAAGGCTGAAGAGGATGCGAAGGCCCGCGGTATGTGGAAAAGCGCGGAGGAATTGATGAAAAAGCAGGTCGATAAAGAGAAGGAATTGGAGAAGATCAAGGCGGAGGTCGATAGGAGGTTGAAGGGAACGGGCAGTGATAAAAAAGACGATGACGAGAACGATGAGGATTTTGTGCCTGGTGGAGACGACCAAGGGGAAGAAGAAATCGATTACGAAGCATTGGAACTGGGTAGCGGAAGTGATGGTAGTGAAGATGATCAGAACGAAGACGAGGTCGGGAGTCAAGAACAGGTATGTCGACTACTCTCATTTTTTTTCTCAGTCTCATATTGGATGACACAGACAACCCGGTTCAACGCAATACCTATTATAAATTGAAATTTTTGTTGTCGAAAATAGTCTTCCGGCGACGACGAAGCCGGTGGCGATGAGGTGGATAGCCGACAACATGTATTTTCGGACTCAGAGGTGGAGGAGGAAAGGGAAATCGACGGTGTAGGCCAATACGACGAACAGGCGGAAAGTGACGATGGCCGACCCGCAGTAATGAAAAAACACCGACAACCCTTGGCCGATAACAAAATGAATCGTTCTAGACATGTAATGGATGATGACGACGAGGATCTGAACTCCAGAGTCGATGTCAAGCCCATGACAGCGCTTTCTGTATCTCAAAAATTGAACACACAAGTCGATTGTAAGTCAACCCAAGGTATGAATCAAGGAACTCCAGGGTTGTCTGCGTATTTTAAACCTAGCAATGTCGTTGGATACACGGAGGGACCTGGCAGTGGCTCGATTATACGCACACAAGGTGCCAGGTGCTTGACACAGAACATTGGTAAAGGAAGTCTTGGGTTGTCGGCGTATTTCAAACCCAGTAACGTCGTTGGGTCGCCGGCTGAGCATGGAAATGATGTGATTCCGGGAGCGTCGGCCTTCTTTGCGCCCAGCATTATGAATAATTTACCTCAGGTATGTTTGTTTGAATGGAGAGGGCGACCCCAATGCTATAACTTTGTTTTTGAGCAAATGGAGCGGCGAACATTTTTGTTACTGTTCACAATGTAAACTTCTCATCTTACACTTGCTAGAATTCGGAAGCATGGGACAAATTGAGGCAGCCCATTGTGGGCTCCCAGGTACAGCATAGCAGAGTTTCGTGAGGGTTTACTGATCATCCGCATTTATAATGGTATGTTGGCCTAGCAGCATAACCTTAACAACATGGTATGTTCTCTCATCCTTGGATTCAATCCAGGATATCGATACTTCCTCCTCCGTGTACGATACACAATATGTCCAGAGTAATGATGCACCCATACTCGACAATGGTCCGCAAGAACGGAACCAGGGCTCCGGCAATGACGATGGGTTCGCGACGTCGTCTGGAGCAGATATGGTGCTGAGATACTCATTTAGATCGGAAGAAACGTTATCGCAATACGTGAATGAGGATGGGTGAGTACCGTACGCATTCGAAAATATACGAAAGAAATTTAAGTTGTCTCGATCTTTGAAGTGCTCACCATGCTTCCTATTTCTACCGTTTCTTGAACAGGCTCCTTACCCAGCATAGACCTTCAGTATCGTCATTCTCACAATATCAGAGTTTTTCCACTCAAGGATCCGCAGTCATCTCGTCTCGAAAGCGTTCCATCAACGAAACTGGAGAAAATGACGTCGACGGTATTTTGGAAGACGACCTACTATCTGTACCTCCAAGGAAACTCGGCAGGCTTTTCAGGCGCACTGACGCACAGGAAATAGGAAGAGACATCGAAGACGAGATAAATGAGGTTGATGAAGTTGATGAGGAAGGCGAAGCTGATTCGGAGGGATCAGAGGCAGAGATTGAAGCTGGCCGGGAGCAATCATCATCACCTATTGCAGCAGAACAACCATGGTGGCTCTTATCAGATCGAAAAGCGGAAAATTCGATAGTGAAACCATCAGTTGTTAGGCCTAAGTCGAATTTTGTTGAAGATGAGGCTGAGGAGGAGGAGGACGAATTTATGGGCCTGGGTGGAGCAGATGGAGAGGACGAGGACGGGCCGGACGAATACGAAATTGATGGGGATGTCGTCGTGAGAAACGAGGAGACGGATCGAGCAGACCAGGAGACCGTGCGGCAAGCGTTCCAGTAAGTTCACAGAACATTTTTGCGTGTTTGATCTTTTCAAGCCATAAATTCGCCGATATTTGAATTCTAAATGTTGGTTGCTTTCCTAGAAAACAAGTTTACGAGAGAGACGCCCAACTTGTCGACCAACTGGTTAAAGACGTCACATCAGGCGGATTTATGAGGCGCCGGGGTTATGGGGGCGCGGATGGCAAGGGATTCGGACTGGACGACGATTACTACTTCGACGATGGGGACGATATGATGGAGATGCGAAGATTGGAAGCCGCTCGTCGAAAGCGCATGCTGCTGGCGAAAGGGGGAGGAGATCTCCTGGATAAGATAGGTAAGGCACGCAACATAATGGATAGTGAATGAGATAAGAAAAATTTAGTTTCCCATCGGATTTTTTAATTTTGTAATATGTTCCCTTCTGTTGCAGCTGAGAATCCTGAGACGGCTGCGTTTGCCAAGGCATCTAAAGCGGACATAGACGAAGACGAATGCATCTTATTGAGCGACGGTGGCGACGATGCCGAAGAGGAGCCGTCGATGACGGATGCCAATGACACGAATAAAGTACAGGTAAGAAGTGAACAACTTGGTTTGAAGGGTGTTATTGGGACAGTAATCTGTGTTTTTCCATGACATGGATGGTTGATTGACATTGTGTTCAAACTTATAAACAAGTCATCAGAGACTGTTCATCCCGATAACCTTCACTGCGATAGGTTGGACGTCCTCTCTCGAGATAGTTCGGCCACGAACGACACCTGCATCACAGATGGAGAAGTCGCCCCAACAGTCACGACAGAATCCATCGCCTTCCTGGGGATGACTAGCCGCGTCAACATGAAAGGAAGATCCTTGCTGAATTCCCCAAGTCGATTGCAGCGATTCAAGAACGCAGTACAGGAAGGTGCCGGCGGCGGCGAGGTCAAAGGCAACAGATCCATGGGGTTCGGGGTCAAGAGGTGTGCCGTTATTGAGGTAGATTTGGCGGACATCCTTATTTGTTCGTTTTGCATACATTTTCATTGGTGATTAATGAGCTCCCATGTTGCAACTAGAAATCACCGACAATCTCGAGAGTCGGCGAAGAGGCTTTGAACTTCATATCACCGCGGCAGCCGGAGGGGAAAGGATCTCGCTTGTTGGGGGTTTTGGGAAAGAAGCGGGATTGCACATAGGAAGTAAACACACACACTTGTATATACTAACAAAATACATTTGAATTTTTTGTCACATCACAAAATATGTGGGAAGTATCCAGTATGAATAACACAACCGCAACCCACGATTTGAAAAATTTATTTCACCATTTTCACAAGATTATCTACCATAATATTTACAAAAGCATCATCAGGATTTTCAATCGGAGTTCTAACTGTAATTCCATTTTCCGTTGAAGTGAAGGTGAGGAACCCTGGCTTCAAATGATCCCGTCCAACAACTTTGAGTTGATCCAATTTCCCATTTTTCCACTTCTTTTGAAGTTTTAGTTTATTATATACTCTGTTGCATAGTTGATCCTTGAGCGCGATTTGCCGTACGCTAATTTTTTCAATACGGGTTTTGAAATCCGCTGGAATGAAGGTACCACCGATGAGGAAGGTTGGGACAGATCCATTGGCCTCGTTTACCAGAAGGGATGGGAGTCGATATTCATCTATGATTGACAACAATTATCAATTGACCGCAATATATTGACGATAACATTATACATTATTACCATCATTAATACTTACCCAAACCGTTTGCATTGGCTTTCGTAGCATCCGCAATATTAATAAGTTGTTCCCGGAGGCAATCTTCGCAAACCCATTTGTCTTTCCATTGGCCTTCGAATGGGAAGGTGAGGCCTTTCAAACTCGCCACATCACAGCATGCACATATATCGCCAATTCTCCTCTTCGAATCTGAAAAAAAAAAAAAAAAAAGTTATTGGGATAATAACAATTTAATAACGGTAGCCCGAGTGAATGCGTAAATATATACATACCCAGAGGAATGATGAGCTGACTCTCAATGCGGTTTTCACAATTATTGAGCACCACTAGATTAGTATTTTCCAGCGCCCCACCATCGGCATTTTCGTCTTCTTTCCCCTCGGCTACTCGGTCGATAAACGCGCAACCTCATTAGTATAACACAATGGCAAAGGTTTATTGACGTGTAAAAGAAAGTAGTGCCTGTCAAACCTGATGGTCGCTTTCGTAGGTTGACCGTGTGAGAGCTAGGAGTCAAACCTTCGAGGAGTAGACTATTGACTGTTGGGTGAGATTAGGTGAGAACGAAATGGGGAATTGGGATTAACGAGATATTCGGCGAAGGCGGCGTTGTGCCATTTCCCATGGACTTTTACCCTTATATACCTTGCTTTTTTATGGCTTCTCCATCTTGTGGGCTGGCTCCATCTTCGGCTCCATCTTCGGACCACAGCACACGGAGCTTCTGGAAATCATTGCTAAAACTGTGTATGTCGGGGCGGCGTAGCGGGTCGGGATCCAATCCAGCAAGCAGCAGATCTTTTACTGCCGGGCAAAGATATTTGCAGGAAGGGTTTGTTGAATCAAATAAGGACTCGCGGAGCTCGAGATAATGGCTGTAACATTCGTCCTCCACGTGTGCCTTCTTCCAAGGGTGTTTGGTCGTCAGAAATTTGAAGAGCGTAATTGACAAAGCCCAAATGTCAGCGGCGAACGGATTGTAGCACTCACTGTCATTGAGCAACTCCGGTGAAATGTAATTTGTGGTCCCTATATCGGAAGAGCAGTTTACGACGGGTCCAAGTTTCCTAGCAAATGCCAAATCGCACAGCCAGATATGTATTGTGTCTCCATCGCGTTTGTAGAGAATGTTATTCAATTTCAAATCGCGGTGAGCGATGTTGTTGTCATGCAAGTAAGAAATAGCCAAAAAGAGCTGATCGAAGATGAGGAAGACAAATTGTTCGCGAATGGCCAGAGGAGTTTCCTTTTCGGATAAGATCGTTTAAATCGCCGTCGGCTAATTCCATCACAAGGAATATGCAATCATTTAATTCTGTCGCTTGACTAACCGGTATGATGTTGGGATGTTTGATGGTCATTGACATGGCCATCTCGTTTCGCAATACGGAGACTGGCGCGGAGGACGCGGAGGATGGTGGAGTGCTGGTGGTGGTGGTGGTGGTGGTGGTGGTGGATGGCGCGGAGGACGCGGAGGATGGTGGGCTCGTGAATGTCGCGGACGGCATTGCCTTCTTGCTCATTATCTTGACCGCGCAGGGGGTGTTGTCGATTCTCTTGCTTTGGAAAACCTTCCCAAAGGCAGAATTTGCCTTTATGGGAGCGAATCTTGGCTTGCTTGAGTTGGAGATCGTGCGAGCTTTTTTGATTTTGGAGTTCGGCGACTTGATGCTTCAGATCCCGATTTTCCGCTCCTAAGACTCTCACGCGATGTTTGAGTCCTTCGATAACTTCATGTAGTTCTGCATGGGTTTGATTTGCCGCGGGATGGCTTTGATTTGCGATTAAACGCGTTGTGGTTGTGGGGCCTGCCGTTCGTTCGTGTAGTTCCATACTTGAAGGATGCGATAGAACGCGTTGTTGTTTTGGGGATTTGGGATAGAACTAGAATGGATGGAATACTTATAAAAGCACGTCTTTAAATAAAAAAAAAAAAAAAAAAAAAAAAA
>RBNI01004220.1:0-14433 GCA_003990745.1 Jimgerdemannia flammicorona | reverse complement strand
ACCCCTCGTCCCAGGGGAAAGGTCACTCCCCTATGGCCATTAACAACTAGCGCCGCCTGACTGTCCTCCAAGAGGCTAATCAGCGATCCTCGGAACCCTGGTGGGATTCCAATCCATTTCAGCACCCTCTCCAGCCATACCCTCCGCACTCGGTCATAAGCCTTCTCCTGGTCCAGAAATACCAACCTGCCATCAACTCCTGTTGCCCGGGCACCCTCAATCATGCCATGAACCCAAGCTGTCCCATCTCTAATCAACCGCCCACCAACAAACTCACGCTGCTCCACCCCAAGCACCTGCTGAGCGATTCCTTGCAGCCTCAACACTAAGATCTTGGTCACCAATTTGCGGTCCATGTCGAGAAGCATAATTGGCTGCCAGTTCTTCCAGTCCTCACACCTCCCCTTATCCTTGTAGAGCAGGGAGACCAGTCCTAAGCACTGTCTCCCAATCCAGACACCAGACCGAAGAACTTCACCACACATAGCAGACATCTCTTCAAGCACCACACTGACTCCAGCCATTTTCTGCCAAAAATCCCAGGGAAGCCCATCCTCACCTGGGGCAGTCCCTTTACTCGTCAAGGCCATAACTCTGCAAATCTCCTCACCACACACCGGGTCTCCTAATGTCCCAAGTCCCTCCGCAGGGTTTGGAATCCAATTCCCCAGCTGCCTCTCAATGTCCATAGCATCTATCCCTCCTTCTTCCTCACTCCACAGATTCCCCCACCTGTTCCGCAATAACCCCAGAATCGCCGGAGACCCCACCACCAGCTCGCCGTTCTCATCCAGAACCCCCTCCCACCACTGCCTCACTCGTCATGCTTGCAATAACCTCGATAAAAACCTCGAAGGTCTCTCCCCTTCCTCCAGTCCCTGCCACCGCAAGCAGGCCACTATTCCCTGAAGCTTCACCTCCTCCTCCTTCCGTAATACTTCTTTAAGCTCGTCGACCTCCTGTCGGATTCATACAATATGCCAATCAGTTACCTCCCCATCCTCCAGCACCCCTGCCCATCTCCCCATAAGTGCTGCCAGATGCCGGAAGGTCCACAGCACCCTCTGCCTTTGCTGAGTACACTTCCCTTTCCCTGCCTCCCTCCAATACCTCTGGGCAGTCGCCTTCAGTCAGTGCCAATGGTCTCCAATTCCCAAGCCCTGTTCCTGCCACCAACCAATATTCCCAACCACCTCCAACTCCCAGCCCTCCCACAATACTCTATCCTCCAACAAAGAGGAATTTAGCCGCCAATGTCCAGGCCCATCCTCAGTTCCCCCAAACCTCCCCCTACCAAGTAGCCCCCAGTGATCAGACCACAGACACCATATCACATCCAGCACCGACCAGACATCTGCACCCCAACACTCTGCCATCAGAACCCAGTCAATCCTAGAACCCAGCCCTGCCGCCCAGTGGGTGTATACCCGCCGATCAGCCCAAAGGTGTCTTCCTGAGTCCACTAAAGAACACAATCGCTCGATTTCCAGCCAGTCCCCCAGCCCACCACTTTCTCCCCGCACACCTCTACCACCATCAGTCCTATCCTTCTCCTTATCTCGTACCATGTTGAAGTCACCCCCCATACAATCCAGACCAACTTCTCTCAATACACCAGCCTCTTTCAATTGGCAAATCCAATTCACTCTCTCCCCTCTTTCAGCTGGGCAGTAACAAGACCCAACCATCAATGAGCCCTGTCCAGGCCTCCTCCACAAACCCCACACCACCCGAGACCCCCAATGTCCAATGTCCACAATATCCCCCAAATCCCCTCCGAACAAGAATACATACTTTTCCCCTCCATACCGCCACGCCCCCCCATTCCTTAGTCCAATCCTGTAAGTCCACCTCCTCCTCATATCGAACATCCTGAAGCAAGAAGAGATCCGCGTCCAGTCCCTTGAGCCAATCAAAAATGAACTTCCTCCTAGCAGCCCCCCGTAACCCATTAACGTTCAATGAGAATATTCTGGTTGTACTGTTCATATTGAAGAAATGTTGAATTGACTCTCCCAACCTAGTACTCCATGCTCATCTCATCCCCAGCCAGATCCAAGCGCCTTTCTGCCTCCAAGTCCCCCTCCACAATAGCCTGAGCATCCAGTGCCTCCAAGATTTCCTGGCATTCCACTCCATCCACGACCTCCATATCTGACCAGTAATTCAGGCAGACTGCACGCCACTTCTCCAGTCCCTTCCTCGAATTCCACAAGAATAGAGCCCTGTCGCTTGCAATCTTCCGAAGCTCCTCCTCCCACTGATCATCCACCTGATATTCCACAGATTCTAAGAGGACAGCCAGGATCTCATTCCTCATCTTCCTTGGCACCTCCTCCCCTTGCAAAATCTCCTCCCAATGCCTCTCCTCTATCACCCGGAAGTCCTCACCCCCCAGCTCTTCTGCCACCACCCCTTCTAGGGTCTTCCACATCCACTTTTCCTCATCCACTGCCTCTGCTGCACCCTGAGTGATACGGCCCCCATCCACCCCCGGGTCCATCAGCACGCTCCTCCTCACCGACTCATCCCACTCCTCATCCGGCACATCCAACAGCTCCTCCTCCCCCTCAGCCCCACCTGGAACACTATACTGAGGGTGCACACCCCCACCCATTTCCACATCTACCGCCAACACATCTTCCTCCTCCACCCTCCCTCCAATCGGAGCCCCACCTTGGGCTAATTCTCCCCCCTCAGCCCAAGCACTCTCCCGCAACCCTGTAGCACCTTCTTCTGAGCTTCCACTGGTCCTTCCCCCACCCAGCCTCGCCAGCAGCTCCTTCTGAATTTTCCTCCCCTGCATCTTCTCCCAAACCCCTTTCTCCATTCGGACCTTCTTCCCATCTACCTCCCCTACCACCGTCCTGATCTCAAACTCCTTCCAGGCCAATCTCCTCCTTGCAACTGCCCCTTCCAGATCCTCCAGCGCCTCTAATAAGTCCTCTTCCTCCTCCTGGGTCCCCTTCACCCTCACGACCTTACACTCCACTTGCCCCCACCTCAGCATTGCCGGCCAGTCCCTCGATCTTCCCGTATTCTCCTTCCCAAACAGCCTCACCCTGACGTCGATGTCACCAGTCCTAAGCGCAGTGCCCTCCCAGACCTTGAACCCAATATCCACGATCTCGCCATACTCCTTGATTGCCTCCACAACTAACTCCCTGGTCCTCTCCTTCGACACCATTGGGAGATCCAACACCGTCAACTGCACCACCCGGGGGTTCCAGCGTATGCACCGGGCCATAGGAACCACCACCCCATTGACTATCAACCCCTTCTCCATGGCTGCCAACAGGGCGTCTTCCTCCTCAAACCCCACCTCTACCCCCTCCTTTCCTCTCAAGAACTTTACTGAGGCCGCTCCCTTAGCCTCTTGCGCCACCAGCCCCAAAATCATCCTCGCTGTCACCGCCAAGCCCCGGAAGCACATCGTGACTGCGAATTCCGATCTCGACTTCTTGAGTAATGGGGCTGACACTATGCTCATCACGCCATCTGCCAGGTCCCCAGGCCTCGTGCCCCCTCCCAGCCCCGCATCACCAACCACCGTCACATCTGGATTTTTTGCCAGATCCCCAGTCACAGCCCCATCAGCAGTCACAGCCCCATCTCCAGCCCCTACTCTGGCTCCCACCCTACCACCAGAGGCACCCCTGGGCACACCGCCCTGCCCATTAGCAGTAGTCACCGGGGCCTTCCCCAGGCCCAGCCAACCATCCAGTCCAGCAGCCATCTTCCCCCTCTGGACCGTGTCAGCAAAGGTCAACCTCTCCCCTCCACGCTGCCTCAGACCGCCTCTCCCTCCGCCGCCAGTGCCTCTGCCCATCCTCGAGGCCTCTGGCATCCCCAGACCATCCCCTCTCCTCCCCACCTGCTGCCAGCCAAAGGCACCATCACCCCTCTGGCCAGTACGCTCACCAGTTCGATCGGCGCTGTCCATGTTGCTAGTTGTCCGGCACCAAAAAACATTGTAAAAGCGTCGCCGTAGTCTTGTGTCACCCGAATAGTACAGGTGAAAGATGTGCCCTCCAATCTATCCCTTAAATCCTCCCATTGCCCCCACACTCCAGCTCTCTGACCCACTCACTCCAAATAATCCCCAAAGTTCTGCCAAAAGGTACCAAGTACCTCACACTTTCTTAGCCAATGTTCAGGCATCTGTATATATCCCCCTTCCTGCCCTACATAATAGCACTCTTTACAGTCAAAGCAACCTCCCTCCATAAGGTGACCTGAGCAGAAGTTGAGCATGACATTCTGCCTCAGCACATGCCACCAGACCACACAGTACTTTGGCAGTAGCCACCTCCTCACCTCAGCACTCCAGACCCAAATGCTATGCCAGTCCCACTCCTCACCAATTCCTACTCCTTGCCAACTGCTAGGCCACAGGTCCTGGCCTGGTCTCTGCTGGCATTTGATCCCATCATCAATGTCAAACTCAATTAAGGGAATGCCACCCAGTAACATGCAGTCCCATCGCCACATCTCTGGGTCCCAAACTGCCTCCCCTTCATCTCCCTGCCACCTAATTCCAATGTGGCATGCCCCTTCTGCCACTCCCCACCAGAAGCCTTTGAATTGCAATTGTCCAGTAATCTGAAGGCCCACAAGTGTTAGGAGATCACCAGTCGAACCCCTCAGAGAGGACCTCATCTCCCAGACTTTCTGCAGTAGGGGGACCCAACCACCCCCTCTGAACTCCACTGCTCTCTTCAGCCACCATGCTCTCAAGCAGTGCAGCCTCTTAGGGAAGTCCACCAGCCCTAGTCCCCCACTCGCCACTGGTAAGGCTAAGACCTCCCAGCTGATTTGACTCCACCTTCCAGCCCAGATCCACTCCTTGGCCAGCTTCATCAATCTCTTTACTACTCAGGCAGGGAAGTCCAAATGATAAGCCAGATACCATACCTTCAGTAGCCAATAGACATTTAAAACCGAAACTTATCCTGCCAGAGACAATTGGCAGCCCCCCAACTCTGCAGGGCCTCCTCCCAGATGACAACCCTCTGCTCTCACCAATGTTGGAGCAGAACTGACCCATATACTGACAGATAAATATCCAAGTACTGAACCACCTCGCCAGCAGGGACAATGGTGCCAATAATCTCCCCTCTCACCAGACTATTGTCTAACACCATTGTCTCGCACTTATGCCAATTGAGCCTAGCCCCGGAGTTTACCTCATACCACTCTACTGTTTCTTTGAGCTTCTCAACATCTGCAATTGATCCCAGGCTGACCAACATGTCATCCACAAAAGCCCCTACTTTCCACTCAATGCCAAAGATAGAGAGCCCCACTATCTTCCACCTGATTCTGTCCATGAAGGGCTCCAGTGAAAGAGCATACAAAATGGGAGACAGTGGGTCCCCCTGAGGCACCCCCCTACCCAGGGGAAACACTAACCCTCTGTGTCCATTACATAAGAGTGCAGCCCTACTTCCTTCCAGTAGGCTGACCATGGCTGTCCAGAACTATTGCAGGACTCCAATCCTATCTAAAACTTTCACCAGTCAGACCCAGCACACTCGATCATAAGCCTTCTCCTGGTCCAGAAAGACCAGATGTCCATCCAGTTCACTGGCTCATGCTCCTTCAATAACTCCATGAACCCATGCTGTGCCATCCCTGATGAGCCGGCCTTCCACAAAGCCCCTCTGCTCATCACCCAGGACTTGCTGGGCCACCTTTTGCAACCTTGCGACCACCACCTTGGTAACCAACTTTCTGTCCATATCTAGTAGCATAATTGGCCTCCAGTTCTTCCAGTCCTCTCGCCTTCCTTTGTTCTTATAAATCAATGTTACCAGCCCCAGATCCTGTTCTCCCACCCATCTCCCCATTTGTATAATCCAATCACACAGTGCCATCATCTCTCTCAGTACTCCTGGGACTCCCACCATCTTTTTCCAGAAGTCCCAGGGCAGCCCATCCTCCCCAGGTGCCATACCCAAGGTTGTCATGGCAAGAACCTGGTGGATCTCCTCCTCTTGCACTGGCATTACTAAGTCCCCCAGCCCAATTGCTTGTGTAGGGTGCCAATCCTCTAATGCTCAGTCAATGTCCTCAGTATCTGCCCAACCCTCCTCCTCACTCCACAATCTACTCCAATACTCCTTTAACAATCCAAGAATGTCATATACCCCATGCACCAATAAACCATCAGCATTTAGCACCCCCTCCCACCTTTGTTGCACCCTTCTCACCTGAAGGGCTCTTGTGAGAAACTTTGAGGGCCACTCCTCTTCCTCCAACTCCTGCCAATGAAGCCATGCCACCAGACCCTGAACCCTTGCCTCTTCCTCATTCCGCAGTATCTGTTGTAGTTCAACCACCTCCATTCTTGCCCTTATCACTCTCCAGTCCTCCTCTCCCTCCAACATCACCCATCTCATCCAGTCCTCCAAGAGTCTAGTCAGTCTACAAGAAGCCCACCATACCCGCCACCTCCTCTGTCTCCCAGCCTCCTTACCAGCCTCACTCCAGAAGGTCCTGGCCATCTCCTTCATCCTCATCCACTGAATGCCAACTGGGGCACCCTTCTGCCTCCAGCACTCCACTCGCAGTCAAATATCTTCAGCTCACTCATCTCACCAGATCTCATCATCTAGTAGAGAGGAATTAAGGCACCAATGTCCAGGCCCATCCCCACTCTCCCCAAAATGTCCCTGTCCTAAAAGCCCCCAATGATCCGACCAAGGACACCATTCCACCTCCAGTGACTTCCAAACATCCAAGCCCCAGCAGCTGACTGTCAGGATCCAATCAATCCTTGTCCCCAGGCCCCCAGCCCAGTGCGTATACACCCTCCTATCCCCCCAAAATTCTCTACCCACATCCACCAGAGCACTCAGTCTTTCCACTTCCTCCCATACTGCCAGTCCTCCACTCCACCCCTCAGCTCCTCTTTCTCCATCAGTTCTGTCCCTCAATACATCTCTGACCATATTGAAGTCCCCACTGAGCATGTCTACCCCAACCTCTGCAAGAATCCCACTCTCCTGTAGGCCCTTCACCCAATTCATATGCTCACCCCATACTGCAGGACAGTAACAGGAGCCCACTGTAACTGGCTCCCAACCTGTGCATATCCACTCTCCCCAGACCAATCTATCCCCCCAGCTCCGTATATCCCTTATCTCCCCTTTGCCTTTCCACACCAGAATCCAAACCTTGCCCTTCCAGACTGCCTCACCTCCCCACTCCTTCATCCATTCCAGTCTATCCAAGTCATCCTCACACCTGACATCCTGCAAGAGGAAGAGATCGGCCTCCAATCTCTTCAGCCAAGTAAAAATGTTCTTATGTCAATAAGCACTCCGTAACCCATGCACATTCAAAGAAAAAATGTTGGTTGTACTATTCATAGTGAAAAATGGTGTGTTAACAATCTTTCTCTACTGCTCCTGCACCAAATCCAGATTATGTTCCATGGTCACCTCCTCCTCCTCAGCCCTCTGAGCCTCCAGTCAAGCCAACAGCTCATTCATCTCCCCATCTGCCTTCTCCTCAAATTCCTCACAGTACTCCAGGCAGGCTTTCTGTCAGAGCTGCAGTCTATGATGCTTGGTCCAGCAGTATTCAGCCCTCTCTCCTGCGACTCCTGCCATCTCTGCCTCCCACTCCTTATCTACCTCATAGCCCTCCTCCTCCAGATATACTGCCAGAATCTCCACCTTCAATGCCATCTCCACCCCTTCCCTCTGCAGAATTCTTGCCCAATGCTCATCGCTCATCACCCTCAAATCCACCTCACCGAGCTCCTTGGCCACCAGGTTATTCATCATCCTGTACATCCAAAGTAGGTTCCCCACCTCCTTTCCTCCAGGGCTCGCCAGTCTTCCACCATCCAGCATTGTGGTGTCAGCCCAGCACTCGCAGCCTCATCTCACTCCTCTGGGATGTCCACCAGTTCCTCCTCACCAACCACCACCACTTGTCCCCTATTCACTGCCTCCAGAACTCCAAATTGTACTCTCTGGGCCCCCCGCATTGGCACATCCTCCTCCACCCTGTTTCGGGAAGCTGGGCCCTGCCTGATAAGGGGAGTAGGGGTTGGAGAATTCTCCCATGTCTCATCCCAAACGTCCAGCATACTATCAGCATATGGGTCCTTGCCAGTCATCTCCCTGTTCTCACCAGTCCCCTTCCCAGTACACTCACCTCCATCGTCTGCCCAGACACTTGCTTTGGCCCCCCCTGTGGCCACCATCCTACTCGTCTCCTTCTGAGGTCCACCCTTCATCTTCGCCAGCAGTTCCCTCTGCCTCTTATGTCCCTGATCTCATTCCCACTGCACCTTGCTCACTCAAACCCACTTCTCATCCACCACCTCCAAGTGCATTGCCTCCTCAAAGGCCCTCCAAGCCTTTGCCCACCATTCCACTGCACCACTCAGCTCTTCCAGCACTTCCAATAGGTCCTCTTCCTCCTCCTCACTCTCTTTCATCCTCACCACATTGCACATGATCACCCCCCAGACCATACCAGAAGGCCAGTCCCTTGCCATCCCAGTTACCTCCTTCCCTGCCAACTGAATCCTCATATCCACGTCTCTAGTCCTGAGCACAGTCCCCTCCCAGACTCTAAATCCAATATCCACCACCTCTCCATACTCTGCCATGACCTCCTCAACTCTCTTCCTTGTCTCTATTGCCATCACTGTGGGCACCCCTTTTACCAACAGTTGGACCACTCCAGGGTCCCATTTCAGATATTGAGCCATCAGTACACACACCTCCCCAACTATCAATCCAACCTTCAATGCTTCCTCCAATGGCTCAGCCTCCTCAAAGCCCACCTCCACTCCCTCCAGTCTCTTCAAAAACTTTATGGATGCTGCTCCAGCCACCTGCTTAGCAATCAGCCCCAATACCATTTTCACCATCACTGCTAGGCCCCAGAAGCACAGTGTCACTGTGAATACCAAAATCAATTTTTTGAGTAATGGTGTCACTGCCAGGCCCATCACACCATCTGCCAAATCTCCTTGTCTCCCAAGCCCCAGTTGCTCAGCTGCACCATCCACAGTCACATCTGGATTTTTTTCCAGATTAGCAGTCCCATCTCCATCAGCCATCACACCCCCCCCAGCCACTACACCTCCAGTCCCACTGCCCCCTCCACCAAGGGCCACTCCCCCATATACTGTCGCCTTCTCTGTTTCCTTGCCTTTCTTCAATGAACCCTCCAGCCCTGATGCCTGCCTCCTCCCCTTCACTGTCTCAGCAAAGCTTGCCCTCCCAGATCCCTGTCCTCTACTACTGCCTCCTCCCCTTCCATGCCCACCTGTCAGCAGCCCCCTCATACCTCCCCCCAGGCCAGGGCCTCTCCCCACTTGCTGCCAGTCGAACACACTCAGCCTGCCCTGCCCAGTATGCACCTCAGATTGCCTGTTGGTCACCATATTGCTAGTCTCTTTTCTCCAAAACGATGTTATAGTTGCTTTCTGAATATTGTGTAACCCGAGAGGTACCAGGGAGAGATGTGTCGAGTGATACAGTTGATAGTACTAGATGTGTCTACTGTATCAAAGAAAATGGCTAGGGGGTTGATTGTGGAGGTCATCAAGGAGTATAGAGAGATTGTGGATATTGGGTTTAGGGTCTGGGAGGACCCAAATTCAGAACTGGGGATATGGATGTCAGGGTGCAGCTAGCAGACAAGGAGAATATGGAGAAGGTGAGAGACTAGCCAGCAGTTCTAAAGTGGGGCCCTGTAGAGTGCAAGGTCTCATGAGTGAAGGGGATGCTGAAGGAAGAAAAGGACTTGCTGAAGGTATTAGAGGATCTGGCTGAAACTGTGGAGAGGAGAAAATTGACCTAGAAGGAGTATGAGGCCAAGACAGTTGTAGAGATTGTCAATAACAAGAGAGTGTAGCTAGATCAAGCAGCCTGGGAGTTGGTGCATGGGAGGTCAATTCAGAAAGAGCTGTTAGTGAAGTTGGGAGGGGGGACAGGAGGGGGGACCACTGCTGAAGATGTAGGATTGCAAGCAAGTATCTAGGTGAGGGAGAAGAGAGTGGCTCTGGAAGTGTCTCAGGGAGCAGGAGGTGGCTCTGGGTTGAGTGTGGTCATGGAAGATATGGAGATGTTAGAGGGAGAGTACTCTCAGTATAGAGTACCAGGTGGGGCTGCTGGTGAGGAGAAACTGCAGAATGTACTGGAGGAGGATTGAGACAAGTCAGCAAGATGGAATACTAAGGGAGGGCTGGCAGAGGGGGTGAAGAGAGTGGCTGAGAGAGTTGAGGAGGCTGTGGATGAGGAGAAGTGGCTGTGGAAAATGCTGGAGAATGTAGCAGCCAAGGAGCTGGGGGGGGGGGGAACTTTCAGATACTAAGTAAGAGGTACTGGGGTAAAATTCTATATATTGAGGAGGTGCCAAGGAAAATCAACAATGAGATAATAGCAGCACTACTAGAGGCTGAGGCCTATCAAGTAGATGATAATAGAGAGACAGTGCTTAGGGTGATTGTGAATAATTGTACTGCTTATATGTGGGGTCCAAGGAAGGGGCTGAAAAAGTAGTCAGTAGTGTGCAAGGAGTACCAGATAAAGATGGAGGCTGTGGATGGGGTGGACTGTCAGGAGATCTTAGTAGTGCTGAATACTCAGTAGGGAGAGACAGATGAGCTTGCAGTAGAGAGGAATCTGGATCTTGTGGGTGATGAAATGAGTATAGAATTATAGAGTGGACATTTACTCTTAAAAAACATTATTCAATATGAATAGTATAACTAGAATTTTCTCTTTAAATGTCAATGGACTGAGGGATGTAATGAGATGATGGATTATCTTTAGTGTTAAAGGAACTAGATACAGATCTTTTCTTATTACAGAATATGAGTTATAATACAGACTTGGACTTACTGGACTGGATGAGAGAATGGGGTGATATAGCAGTATGGCAGAGATAGGTGGGCATTCTGGTCAGGAAGGGGGTGGGCAACATGGGGACATTGGACATTGGGGGAGCCTATTGGTGTGGGGAGTGTAGAGAAGGCTGGGCTAGAGTCTTCTGACTATTGGATCATAATATTGTCCAGCAGAAAGGGGGGAGTAAGTAGATTAGATCCAGGGTTTGTTAGAGGCTGGTGTTCTGGAAAATGCAGAGATTGACTGTCTGGGGAGCAACTTTAATATAATTTGTGGTGGTAGGTTGGACAGGACTGATGGAGAGAGGGGTAGAGCAGACAGGAGTAGAGGGATAGAAGACTGGGAGGAGATTGAGAGACTGAGCTCTTTGGTGGATGCCAGGTGACTTGGATGGGCAGATCATAGGGTCTATACTCACTGGGTAGCAGGACTGGGATCCCAGAGAGACTGGGTGTTGATAGCTGAGTGCTGGGATGCAGATGTTTGAGTGAGATTGAGATAGTCTAGTGCTCTTGGTCAGACCACTGGGGGTTGCTGGACAGAGGGAGGTTCAGGGGAAGTAGAGACAGGCCTGGACATTGGTGCCTGAATACCACACTGCAGGGGGATAGTGCCCTGTAGAGAGAATTTGTGGTAGATATTAGTGCTAAGGTTGTTGGCAGGAGGGCACAGGGGTTGGAGATTGGGGATCATTGACAGCAGTTGAAATCTGATGCTCAGCAGTACTGAGGTAAGGCTGGTGGAGAGAGTGGGGTCCAGCAGAGGTGGTATGTTAGGTGGGCTTTACAGAGGCAGGAGAAACTACTGGAGAGATGGGCTGGATCATTGGAGGACTGTGGAGAAGGAGACTAGAGGATTCACAGGATTTAGCAGAAGGTGGAAGAACTGAAGGGGCTGCTTAGATAAGAGGAGGAATTGCAGGTGAAAGAGTTGGCAGCTTAGCTATGATAGCAGGGTGTAGAGGAGGGGGAGCAATCTACTAAATTCTTATTGAGGCTGCTATAGGTGAGGAGGACAAGGCAGCAGTGGGAAGGAGTATTAGATGAGACAGGAGATATAGTGACTGGGATACTGGGGATCTTGGGCCAATTGTAGTCTCACTGAGAGCAGCTATAGAGTGAGGAGAAAGAGGGAGAAGATGTTCTAGGAATTGAAAGGCAGTTGGAGGATTGATACCTAGTCCCAGCTATGGACTTGGGTGAACTTAGAGCCCTAGTGCATGAAAGAGGTGAGTCAGGTCTTAGCAATGACAAGAATGGGGATAGCTCCTAAGAGGACAGGTTGTCTTGGGATTTTTGGAAGAAGATGGCTGGTGTTGGAGTTGTATTGCAGGAGATGGTTGAGATGTATTATGAGATCATCAGCTCAGGGTCCTGGATTGGGGCACAGCACCTGGAGCTTGTAGCTCTGTTGTACAAGAACAAGAAAAGAAGAGAGGATTGGAAGAACTAGAGGCTGATCATACTTCTGGATATGAATCACAAATTAGTGATAAAGATTTTGGTGGCCAGGATATAAAGGTTGGCTCAGCAGATACTGGAGGTAGAGCAGAGGGGCTTTGTTGGTAGTTGTTTAATTTGAGATAGAACAGCATAGGTCTATGGTATTATTGAGGGTACTTGTACAGCCAGGGTTGATGGTCAACTAGTCTTTCTAGATCAAGAGAAGACATATGACAGAGTTAAGCATATATGGTTGGAGGGAGTATTGAAGCGAATGGGGATCCCCCCAGGGTTCAGGAGATCATTGATTTATCTGTTGGAAGAGAGTTGGGCAGCTATTTTAGTAAATGGGCACAGGAGAGAGTCCTTCCCCCTGGGCAGAGGAGTGCTGCAAGGAGACCCACTATTGCTGATTCTGTATGCCCACTCATTGGAGCTCTTGTTTGATAGGATTCAGGACAGAGTTGGGGGTTTGAACATTTTGGGAGTGAACTGGAAGGTTGGGGCCTTTGCTGATGATATGGTGGTTGGGCTGAGCTCTGTGGAGGGTGTGGCAGTACTAAAGAGTACAGTAGAATGATATGAGGGGTGTTTGGGTATAAGGCTCAATTGGCATAAGTGTGAGACCCTGGCCTTAGGTAGAGGAATAGTTGGAGGTAATGTGATTGAAATGGTGGTCTCAGCTGATAAAGCAGTCTACTACTTAGAGATTTATTTTTTAGTATATGGTTCACTACTGTCTTGTGGCTGATGGGAGCAGTGGCTACTAGCTTGGAGAAATGTTCTCTTGGGGTGGAGAGGCTGGTATATCTCTCTGGTAGGGAGAGTGATGGTACTGAATGTGTACTGGCTGCTGAAGCTGTGGTATGTTGAATATTACTTGGACTTTCCAGCATAGGTGGTCAAGAGGCTATTAAAGATAGCCTGATCATGAATTTGAGCAGGACAGTAGAGCCAGATCAGCTGGAAGATATTGATATTGCCAGTAGACAGAGGTGGGCTAGGCCTGATAGACTTCACCAAGCATCTGCACTACTTGAGGGTATAGTGGCTGAAGTGAGTGAGTGAATTGTGGAATCAAGAGTGAGAGCCTCTAATGCAGAGGGTGTGGGAAGCTTGGTGCTCCCCTTGAGACATGACTGGTGTCATACTCTCTCTGGTGACTCTAGAAGAGAGTAGAAAAATATGCTACAGAGAATTCTGGTGAGGAGTGGTGGATGGCACCCACTGCATTGGTCTCCAGTAGAGAAGGGATGAGGGGGAGGAGGAATGGAGACTGCAGATGTGGAGATAGAACTGCCTACTGTTAGGAGGTACATTGGTGGAGGATTTTCGATTAGAAGATAGCATGGAATGTCTCAGGAGCATGGGAGGGATTTGTGGCCAGAGTTGTAACAGAGGGTAGAGATTGACAAGAAGTGGGACTGGAATAGTATCTGATCTTAGTGCAAACAGGTGGCTAGATTACTCTCTCCCAAGTTTGAGTAGTATAGTGGCAGATACTGAGGTATAACATAATGCCAAACTATTGGTCAGGATACTTGGTAGAAGGGGGTGCTTGGGAGTGTGAGGAGTGTCTGAATGTTAGATGGAGGGCATAGTGTAGACCTCTGAGCATTGGCTTAGGGAGTGTAAGGTTCTGGGAGATTTCTGGGAAGCCATTGAGAACCAGTTAGAGTTGTAATTCTAGGGAGAGGAGAGGGTGGGAGGTGAGGTGATCTCTGGTATAGATTGGTGAGAGGAATTGGGGATGAGTGGTGGACTTTGGGGTGGGCTCTAGCTATTTGGGTTGGGCTTGCCAGATATTGGCTTTATATATTTGAGGATGATCATTAATTAGTAGTTGGGATAAGGATTGTATACATATAAGAGTGATTTCTGCTAGATATCTTGAATGGTTGATAGCAGGGGTGGAGACTGGAGAGAGAATCTATAGAAGACTTGTGAAATGTATTTGTGAGAAGAGTAGGGGGAGGGTTGGAGTTGCTGAGGGGTTGGTGACTCTCTAGAAAGATGGAGTGAGTGGGGGGGTGGGGGGTCTACATGAGATTGGGTGAAGGATGTGCCTTTTTCCTATATTACTATTACATAGATTGGATGGTAATTGATAA
>RBNI01004219.1:0-14440 GCA_003990745.1 Jimgerdemannia flammicorona | reverse complement strand
AAAAAGACTTCTATAATATCTTCTTCATCTTAACTTATAAAGTATAGAGTAAGAAGTTCAGTATATAGGGTTTTGCCTATCTGTTGATTTAATTAGAGTTCATCTTTTTATTGATGAAGCCTGTCTCACTTGTTGCAGATATAGATGTCAAATTATTCTTATATATCAGGTTCAATTTACTCTAGATTATTAGATGGTTCAGAATAAATTACAGTTCAGTAGTTGGGCTTAATACCAACTTGTAGGAATTTCTTATAGAGGTTTGTAGCTAAGTAAGGAAGTATCTTGAAGCAGAATTGGATTGTAAACTACTGCTACCAAGTTGTAAGAGAGTTACTTTGTTAGAGTACTATTATGTAGTTCTGAAAGGATTTTCTAGAAGTTCTGGATATTTGGAAAGACTATTTTCTTAAGTTCAAGATCAATTTCATATAGAGTATGTCCTCTATACTTATTGATTTCAAGATTGTATTAATATCTCAACTAAAGTCCTTTTTCAGACTTATTCTAGATATTCAGGATTTTCTGTATTTCAGGAAGTTCAATAAACTAAGACCAGCTTAGTTGAATCAGCATATTACTGCAGACAATACCCAATTAGGAAATTCTGGAATCTAGTTAGAAGTAGGACCTAATGTTGTATAGATTTACTTAAGAGTAGTTTGTGGATTATTAAATAGATTATTCACTATTCATAATATTACTATACTAGGAGTAGTATGTGAAGAGATATTTATGTGGGTATTAGAGTCACACCTTTCTCTGGTACAATTCACATTATACAAACTTTAAGTAATACTTTTTGATATAACTCAGAGAAAATATATTAGTAATATATCATTGAGCAAGAGTTCTGATAGGTATACTGAGTCAGGTGGATGTGGGGTATTCAGCTGAAAGTATGTGGAAAGGAGTTATAGTCCAGGGATGAGTACTTTTGGAGGTGTGAATAGTGGAGAAGGGTCTGGAAGAGGGTTAGTATCTGGTGAAAATGAAGGCAGATCTGGGTCCCCTGTTTTGCTGACAAGGTAAAGGAGAGGGGATGGCTGGCAGGTACTCAGGCTGGCATAGCCAAGGGGAAAGGCAAGGCTAACATAGAGAGGGCAGGAGGCACTATGTCTAGGGAAGTGAGTATAGGGGTAGGAGGGGCTATAGCTGGGGGCAGTAGTGTGACTACTGATGGAGATATGATGGGGAATCTGGAATAAAAAAGAGATATAATAGCTGATGGTGGAGCCTTGCAGGGGGACCAATAGGGGCAGGGGGATCTGGCTGATGATATAATAGATCTAGTGGTGGCCCCATTACTCAAGAAATCAATCTTGGAGTTTGCAGTCATATTGTACTTTCAGAGCTTAGCTGTAATAGCAAAGATAGTACTAGGGCTGATCTCAAAGCAGATGGCTGAGGCTATTGGTAAAGTTTCTGAAGGGGCTTAAGAGGGTTGAGATGGGCTTTGAGAAGACTGCCCCCTTAGAGGAGACATTGAAGATAGGGTTTACTATAGGTGAGATAGTAGTTTCAATGGCTTATTATCTAAGGCGAGACCCCAGAGTGGTCTAGCTACTGGTGAAGAGAGTGCCCATAGTGATAACAGTCAAGACAAGAGAGAGGGTGGAGGAGGTTATGGCTGAGTATGGAGAGGTAGTTGATATTGGTTTCCAGATCTGAGAGGAGACTTCATTTAGAACAGAGGATGTGGATGTTAGGCTCTAACTGGCTAGGAAGGAGGCTATGGGGAAGCTGCAGGACTGGCTCTCAGTATTGATGTGGAGTGTATTTATCTGTAAGGTGATAAGAGTGAAGAGGAGTATAGAGGAGGAGGAGGATCTGGTAATGCCACTGAATATGACAATAAAAGAAGTGATCAAAGGGACTCAGAACCACCAAACTGAAGAAATGAAACTCAGTACAAGAAGACTAAAGCCCATTCTGTTGAAGATTTTGAAGAAGAAAGCAACAGTGAAGACTATAGTAACCTAGACTTATACCCAGCCAAAGTTACTACCCAAAAAACAGTCTACTTAGCAGAGAAAAGGAAGAGACCTATAGGAAGGCCATTCAGGAATATCAGCAGAAGAATTGTTTAAGAAGAAGATGAAAAACATGAAGAGGAGTAAGTAGAAATACCTTCCTGGACTCTCTTATCTTTTGTCCTTGAGACAAATGAGTTATCACTAGAAAATAAAAAAATAGAACAAGAAGAATGGGAATCTACTGCCCCAAAGCCCAAGAAGAAGTACACCCCAAAGACCATGCCCAGAGACATCTACAATGAAGCCTGGCAAAAGATTCAAGAAGCTAAGATGGAAGTTTCTCTCCCACAGTTCCTGCAACTGATATCAGCTGGAGTCCAAAACAAACTGCTGAGAACCACCAGGTCTAGCACTGGCTGAGTTCCAATCCCACAGTAAGAGCCAGCTCCCACTCCTATCCAAGCTGCAGAGAGACATGTCAGCATCTACCTATATAGAGATATTGGAGGACAAAAGGCGAAAATCCTCATAGATACAGGAGCAGCTGTCTGTATTATTACCAAATGATTCCTGGATACCCTCCAATGGCTCATTGATGGACCATCCAATCTCAGCATTATAGTAGCAGATAGAGCCTGAACTCAACCCCTTGGAGAAGTATAAAACATTACTATCTCCCTTAGACACATTCAGTTCTCCATCCTGAAAGCTATTGTCACTGAAGCTGTCATCTATGACATGATCCTTGGCACCAACTGGATGAAGGAAATGAATACAGTTGTTGATATCAGTCAACAAGTACTCAAGTTTGACTACTGAGGCAAGAAGTATAGGGTTAAGATGACCAGCTACAAGTAATCAAAGAAGAAGAAGAAGGCCACTATCTAGGAGGAATATACCAGCAGTGAAGAATCTACCATAGAAGAGGAAGAAGAATCCAAAGATGGAAATGATCCCAGACTCAATCCCTGAATTAACCTAGTGGATGGTAGGCCAGAAGACAATATGTGGACCAAGAACACTGTCCACATTACTATTGGAGCTATTGCAGAAGAAATAAAAAGATACCCTACCTGTCTCAAGAGACACAAGTGCTCTGAGCACTCCTCCAAGATCATTGGGAGAAGGAATTCACCTGGCACAGCCTGCCCCAAGTACAGAAGAAAGAAGAAGAAATACATATATATTCTAGAGATATCTGCAACCAAAGCTACAGAAGTATAAGTAATCTGGGGTCAAGAACTATCTGAGGAAGAAGAAACCCCTGAACAGGAGGTTCCTGAACAAGAAGTATCTGAAGAAGAAGAAGTCCCCAAACTCATTTCTTGGGATGATCCTTGCTGGACACCATCTGAAGATAATGACTCCTGGAATATTGAAGAAGGACTCAGCACAATCCCCATTATTCCAAAATAAGAAACTTACCAAGAAAGAGCTTTTTGGTGAGGAAGATGTCTACATCAAATGGTCTTCCAGTCTCCCTGAGACTACTGTTATCAATGTCATCTACTGAATCAATAAGAAAGACAGAGACCCCAAAGATTAGAACTTCCAACCACAGTTACACAGTCAACTACCTTCCAAGAAATCACTACTAAGTTATAAAGCCAATTTAGAAAACAAGGTCTCTTTACCCAAACAGAAGTATACCCCCTATCTACTCTTCCCCCAACTTATAATCAAGATGGATACCAATTCCCAAGACAACAAGAGATTAATAACCAGGAACAGCATTTCTGAGCAATGGGATATTGCAACTATAAAAGATACCCAGACTGCCAAGACTGTAGACATTAGAAGATTTACCTCATTCATGATGTTGTGATCCACACCTTGAAGAGAGGAGATAACAGAGGCCAGATCTGAAAAAAGTCAGACCAAGAAGCCAGGAAGAAGGACTCTCAAGATCTATAATTTAGGAGAAGACATTCTAGCTCTCATCAGACATACAACCTGCTAAGGATGGATAGAAGATGCTACCAACTTCATGAAAGCCCTAGACCCTATAGGAAAAAGAGGAATCAATTATCTCTGAGACCCCTCTACTGGAGCCAGATAGCTGTACCTTAACCTCAGAGCCTAGAGACTTCCTGCTAGTAGAGCTTCAGCCCAAGGATAGCCTGAACTCAGTAAGAATATTGTCCAGTATACCCTGCTACATCCCAAGGCCAAACCCTCAACCAAAGTTCACCAAGAAGATATAGGGTATGATCTCCACAGTCTGAATAATGAATCCATAAAACCTGGAAAAACACTGATGATCAGAACTAGAATAGCCATGCAGCCACCCCAAGGAACTTACATTCAACTAACCTCAAGATCTGGACTTGCCAGACAAGGAATAACTATAGAAGGAGGAACTATCAATCCAAGATATATAGGCAAAATCAAGGTCATCCTGTACAATAGTAGTATAGAATGGCACTGAATCATGAGAGGACAGAAGATTGCCCAAGCAGTCTTCATGAAAGTCAAGACCCCACAATTACAAGAAGTCTCTGAACTGACTGAAGAAATGAGACAAGCCAAAGGATTTGGAAGCTCAGACAAGAAGGAAGTATATCTCCTTCAGATCAACCATCTCAAAAAGAATGTCCTTCACCAAGTATATTGCCAATCAGTCAAACTATACAAGAAACTCTTCCTGGAGCCTGGAGAGCAAACCACCTTCGAAATTTTTGCACCATCTGACCTCAGAAACCTCTTCTTTGAACCCAATAAAGACATCCTGAATCTGGATATTAAAGGATACACATTCCCTGACAAGATGAACCCAGTGCACTCCTGAGCAACCAACCAGAGTTGGGAAACCATCATCTTGTCAAAAGGAACTATCATAGGACATTTGGTGCCTTTCCTCAACCAAACCTATAGAGAAGTTTATGAGCCAAACCTATTGGGAAATGGCAAAAGGTCCCAGAAGAAAGGAAAGACCCCTCTGTGACCCAGGAGACAGTGAAGCCTTCCACTAATATTGGAGAAGAATTGACAACCCAGCAATGGCAACAACTAGTAGAACTCCTCAATAAATACCAAGATATCTTCACTATAGACTATGGCAACCTACTATACAATTCATCATATCACCACAGTATAAATACAGAGAATGCAATACCCATCCAGCAGAAACCCTATAGAATACCCTATCATCTAAAGACATTCAAAAAGGAGCACATTCAAGAACTCTTGGACAATAGAGTCATCTGACCCTCTACCAGTCCTTGGGCCAGCCCTATACTTATTGTACCAAAGAAAGGAGGATGGAGTCTCTGTGTAGATTACAGGAAACTCAATTCAGTTACTGAAAAGGATGCCTATCCTTAGCTCAGAATTGATGACCTCTTAGACCAGTTACAAGATACCAGATATTTCAGCAGTATGGACCTTTTCATGGGATTCTATAAGATCCCCATAGACCCTAAGGACATTCAGAAAACAGCCTTCCTTGCCCTAGAAAAACTGTTTGGGTACCTCTGAATACTCTTTGGACTCTACAATACATCTTCCACCTTCTAGAGGATGATGAATTCAGTCTATACCCCTCTGATCCACTACTGCCAAATTGTATACATAGATAATTCCAACATCTATTCAGCAAATTTCGAAGAAAACCTACACCACCTAGAAGAATTCTTCAAGCTTACTCATAAGAACCACCTGAGACTCAATATCAAGAACTGCCACTTTGGGAAACAGAAACTTGAATTTCTTAGATTCATAGTTTCAAAAGAAGGAACTTATACAGATCCAAAGAAAACCAAGAAGATCAACAATTGGCCAGTATCCAAGACTCTGAAGGAAACATTATCATTTCTGATATTAGTATCCTATTACAGAAGGTTTATCAAGGACTTCACCAAAATTCCCACTCTAATCCAAATCCTTCTCAAGAAAGGAGTACTTTATAAATAGATAGAATCACAACTTCAAAGAACTCAAGAACCATATGACCACAGCACCAATTCTTGTGTGCCCCAATCTACAGAAGCCATTTATCTTATATACAGATGCCTCCAAAGATGACCTGGGAGCAGTTCTAGCCCAAGAAGGACCTGACCAACAGTACTATGTGATAGATTATACAAGCTAAGCTACCAATCAGCAGTAGATGAACTATGGTAGCACTAAATTTAAATGTCTTGCAGTTATATGGGTAGTCACCCTGTTCAAGCATTACCTTATCAGAAAAAGGTTCACCTTGATAACTAACCATTCAGTCCTCAAATAGCTATTCAACCATAAGAAACCTACTGGAATCCTAGCCTGCTGGATCCTTATCCTCCAGGATTACAAAATCACCATTATCCATAAAGCAGAGAAAGCATACAATAATGTTGATATACTTTCCCACCAATTCCAATGAACCAGAAGAAGGGTATACCAAGAAACTACATCCTAAAGGAAGCTCCTCAGACCATCAAGGCACAAGAAGACCTCATCTGAAAAGAACATCAGAAAGCCTACTAAGGATAGGTGAATATAGAAAAAAAGCTGCAAACAACATACCAACATTGGTTCAATCTCAGAGCACAAGTCTGGGACATACTCAAGAAATGTGACATCTGCCAGAAGTACCAAGGAAGAAAGAATCACCAAGCATCACTACAACCAATTATACCACTAGACAATATCTTTCAGAGATGGAGAGTAGATGTAATAAGACCCCTACCAGTTATACCAAGAAGAAACAAGTACATTCTTATATTTGTGGAATATCTAACTAAGTGGCCCAAGGCTTTCTCAATAGAAATCACAGATGTCTTAACCATTGTAGGCCTTCTTCATGGACTCACACTCAGATATGGATATCTAGAAGAACTTATCTCTGACTGAGGCACAGAATTCATTAACAATATAATCATAAGTTATTCCTGAATTCACAAGATCCATCTTAAACAGACCACATCAACTACTCTCAGACCAATGGCATGACAGAAAGAATAAATCAGACCATCAAGAAAGAACTTGCCCAAGTCAATCCTACCAACTGGAACCTCTGCTTATCTGAGATCCTATGGGAAATTCAGAATACCCCTGCTGCCTCCACCAAACAAAAGCCATTTGAAATTATGTTTGCTAAGAAAACCAGAACTACTGATCATGAGAATCTTGGAGACCTCCTCAAGAAGGCAGAATGATTACATAATCAGACCCAAGTTCAGATTATCAAAGTCCAAGAAAGACAAAAGAAGCACTATGACCAGAAGCAGAAGGATCAGGAGATCAAGATTAGAGATCAAGTACTAGTTTGGAGAAGTATGATTGAAATGAATTTTGCTACCAAACTAGAGCCCAAGTGGGAAGGACCTTATCTTATATACAATATCAGAGGAACCAGTATCTATTTAAGAAGAATAAATGGACAAACCCTCAGGACACTAGTATACATCAACCACCTCAAGATATACTTCTCTCACCATAAACCAGACAATTGATCAGTACCTCCAGACCCTTGTTCTGAGTTCATTCCAATCACTTCCAGTTCCCCTCCCACAATTATAACCAGCTAATGGAAACCTTCTTCAGTAAATCCAGACCCATCAAGAGAACCTCATCCTGGCCAGATATTTACTGCAAATCCACCAGCTACAGGCCTACTATATAATTGGAGAACAGTTGCAAAACCTCTCAATAGCAGACCTAACCTACATCAGGAACTCCACTGGCCTCATCTGGAAAAATACCACTACTGTAGACAGATTGTACACTATCTACAAATAAAATGTCCCTGCCCTGATATAGGCACAATTCTCCCTGAATAATATACAAAATATAAATCCTACCACCTATTGGAGTATCATCAATCATGTTGAGATCCTGTTTCCAGAGGAAGAAGAAGAACCTATCAAGTGGAGTGACTCTGATTCCAATGAAGATACTAGTTCAGATATTGATGCTGAAGATGCTTATGTACATTGGAATGATGACTAAAAGATTGTCTGAGAGCAGACCATCCTTTAGTGGGGGCTGATGTGATGAGCAACCGAATTGTACTACCAAATTCATAAATTAGCCATATATTATATCTAGTGCACTAAGCAACCAAGACTTCTTTACTGTGCCAATCTGTATAATTAGCCAGAGATACCAGAAACAGTATGTTTACCTATACTGAGTAGGTACACTATACCCAGTGGATACACTGTACCAAGTTGGTACACTGTACTATCCAGGAATACTTACTATAAATAGTAATCTATAGTTAGTAACATAGTAACCAGGTAGTAATCAGAACTGTATAAAATACCCCAGAGATAAGAGTGAATAAATCTCAGTCTGAAAAGATGAAGTAAACCAAAGAAGCCTCTAAAGATTGAGCATTGGTCCCTTTTTCCCACTCTGGTCTACTTTCTAATATAAAGATTAATTGGTATGCTTATCAGATAAGTCTGAAGAAATCTGTCAAGTTCAAGGAAGAACTTTGCCACCTTTTGAGTAATCTACTACTTAAGGAATAAGCTACCATTTTCAAGAAGTCTGTCATCTTGCCACAAAGCCAGTCTATTAGACATAACTTTGCAGTGATTTGTTTACACAAATGAAGCCAGTCTTTGATGCAACTTTGCTCAAAAAACCCACTATTCCCAGAAGAGCCAATTTAGAAAGAATTTATAATATCTGAGTTATCTGAGATATCTGAGTTATTTAAATTATCTGCATTATCTGAGTTATTCACTCATTCCTAGTAAGCCTAATTCAGAAGAATCTGCCATATTGAGTTATCTGCAACATCCAAGTTATTATTCAAGAAGCCCACCAATTTAGGAGAATCTGTACTAAAATTAAGTTATCTGCCAAATCAAGTTATCTGCCAAATCTACATAAGGAATACTACTAAGACTATTATGCCAGAAATCACATACTTTGGAGATCATCATACTATATAGAGATTATTATGCAGAAATCACCTACTTTTAGAAACAAGATTATTATGTGGAAATTACATAAGAAATCTACTTATGCTATATATAAATTGCTACTTATACTTAAGAATCTGTCTCAATAAGGAAATTTCCAGAATTGCTCACAGATATCCAGCTTTGACTATTATACCACTAAATACTAAGAACATTTTGTTGCTTTTAACAAAGTAACTGGGGGCTCAAGTCAAACTATATTAACCCCCAATCTTGTAATTTGCCTCCATTGAGTCAGGCATATTATAATATAAAGGCCCAACATTTAGATAAAATAGAGTTAAATACAGTATTAAGTTAAATTGATTTTCCAGCTATAGTAAGTAGGTGATCTCTTTTTTATTTTAATATAAATTTAAAAATATATCTTTTATACTTAAAAAATACCCCCCTAATTTAGCCATATTCTGCTTTAGAGTTTCGAAATCAACTTGTTTATTAGATTATATGTGATGATTAACTATTTATAGTAATTGAGAGTACTTCTTTATGAAGTCTCTTTGGTTTATACACCCTAAGTGCTGATACTATTTATAATGATATTATAGAGGTTTATAAAAAAGAATATAATAATCTCCATTAAAAGCTTTAGGTAAAATATTAGTAATATTAAGAATGTTATTAAATTAATTATAGTTACTAATTGTATTTTAAATTTTACTATAGAGTATTATAGATAAAATTTTGTTTATGATTGATATCTGAATATCTCTCATTTCTTGGTATTACTGGATATTGAATTGATTCCAATTTGAAGCTTCAAACTCTTACTCTTGACTTCATAAAGCTTGAGGGTCCTTACTCTAGAGAAAATATTATAGAAGTATTTATAAACTGTATTCATGAGCTTGGAATTACAGCTAAGATATAGGAGTTTTTTTATTTTCAAACAAATATAAAAAAAGAATAAAAAAAAAAAAAAAGCTTTTTACTTTTAATTATTAATTACTTTCTATATAATTTTAAATATCAAAATTTTGAAATACAGATATTGGCCATTATAACAGATAATACCTCTAATAACATCACATTTCTCCATATTTTGACAATAAAACTTCAACAAGAAAATGTAATCTTTGATACCAATAATAACTATATATAGTGTCAAGTCTATGTTCTGAATCTTGCTGCTCAAGATTATCTCACACAACTATTTAGTAACTGGAGTGAAACTAGCAAGAGCTCTAATACTATTTCAAGTTATACAAATTGATTGTTACAATTCAATCATCACTACTATAGCAAAAAAAACTTACTGAACAGTGTAAAGTAATCTCTCTCAATCTAAAAGAACTTATTTTAGATATCAGTATATATTGGAATTCAACATTTGTAATGATTGAATGAGTACTACTACTTACTGTAGTATATAGATTATTAATGATAATATTATAGAATAGGATTTAACTTTTTAATTAATATTAACTTATTCAAATATAGATAATTTAGGCACTAGATTCTATAGCTGCCACTGATAAAGATATGTGAGATATAGTAATTGAAGAGAATGAGTGGGCAAAATTGAGGAAAGTTGTTAAAGTTTTGGAGGTAAGTAAAAAGGTATTTATTAGTATTTTTGCAGATTTAGTTTTACTTTACTTGTATTTTTTTATACTTTTACTCTTTATTTTCCTTTAGCATTTTAATGAATGTACAAAAGAAGTTGTTTGGCAAATGTTTTCAATAATATATTCTGCAATTCTAGTGTATAATCTTTTGATTGATCAACTTGAAGACCTACTAGACTTATCAGAGAATGAAGATACATCTTTCTTAAGACAAAAGGAAGCTATTAAAGTGGCTTTGAAGAAGCTTAAAAAATATTATTATATAAATTAAAATGAGAAATTTCGTTTTTTTGATTATAATTCCAATATTTGACCAGTTTCAGATCTATAATTAAAGCTCCAATATCATAAAGATCAAGGCTAGGAAAAAGAATTTATTGAGGAGGCAGAGCAATCAATTACTAATATATATTGGAAAAACTATGTACCTCCACCAGGTTCTAACTATAGTTTGGATAACTATGTAAATGATTCCATTATATAGCATCTTTATGGTAAAAAAAGAAAAAGGAAATCTTTAATAGATGAGCTTACAATATATTTGTCTACTGATCAAGTAGTCTTATTAGAGGGTATTGGCACATTAGATTAGTAGAAGGTAAGAATTTTCATAATTATTTTTATTAAATATTGCAAGTTTTTGGCCCTAAAATTCTCTGTATTTTAAATTTGTAAGGATGTCAGATGGACTTTTCTAATTTGAGCAATATGGCCAGAGATTATCTAGCTATTCCTGCAATAAGCATATCAGTTGAATGGGTGTTTCTAGTAGTAAAGAGCTTATTGTACCAAGGAGATGCTCTCTTAAAGCTGAGATCATTCAAGTATACATATATCTGAAATTCTGGTGGAGCTCAGCATCCTGATTTCAGCTTATTATAATTACACAATATTAAGCAGAAGAAGTTGAATTAGTTCAGAGAATAACTCTGAATTAATTTTTCAATAAATATATCTCAAATTTGACTTATTACCTAGGGGGGTTAGATATTGTAACGTGCCGGCTCAATGGAGGCAAATTACAAGGTTGGGGGTTGATGTAGTTTGGCTTGAGCCCCCAGTTACTTTGTCAAAAGCAACAAAATGTTCTTGGTGTTTAGCAGTATAATAGTCAAGATCTGGATACTGTGCGAGTGGTTTCCTTTTTGGGACAGGTTCTTGGGTGTAGCGGCGATTTGTGTGTGAATGGACTTCCTTCTTGGGTCAACTGGGAATAGCAGAATTTGTGTAGCACGACGATCTCCAAAAGTATGCAATTTCTGGGTGTGACGGTCTGGCAATTTAGTGGTTCTCCTTCTTGGGTGACGATCTCTGATCCCTGCATGACGATCTTGTGTAGCGCGATGATCTCCGTGTAGCACGGCGAGTTCCCTATGCAGATGTTCTGATAATTCGGCGGATAACTCGATTTGGCTCACTGGGAATCGTATGGCACGGATTCTTCTATACTGGGCTCACTGGGAATAATGGATAACTCGGATGGCTCTTCTGGGAATGCGGATAACTTGAAAAATGGCAGATGACGCGGATTCTTCTAAATCAGCGGCTTCAACTGGGAATTAACTCGGATGGTGTGGATTCTTCTAAATCGGTGGCTTCAACTGGGAAACAGGATGGCGCGGATTCTTCCTGAATCGGCGGGCTTCTACTGGGAATACAAACAACTGGCGGCATTCTTGGAAAGGGTCTCTTGGCAAAGTTGCATTAAGGACTGGCTTCATTTGCGCAACGGATCACTGCGAAGTTGCATCAGAAACTGGCTTGAGCAAGGTGGCTTTCTTGGGAAGGCAGAGGATAACTTGGAAATGGCGGCTTATTCTTTAAGTGGCGGGTTACTCTTCAAAAGGCGGCAAAGTTCTCCTTGAACTTAGGCGGCAAATCTTCAGGCTTATCTGGCAAGCGTACCAATAGCGCGGCTTATTCTTTTAAGCGGCGGGTTCTTCAAAAGGCGGCGAAGTTCTCCTTGAACTTAGGTGGCAAATCTTCAGGCTTATCTGGCAAGCGAACCAATAGTTTCAAAGGCGGCGAAGTTCTTCCTTGAACTTGGCGGCAAAATCAGCTTTGTATTGGAAAGTGGACCGGAGTGGGAATAAGGGGACCAATTGCTCAATCTTTAGAGGCTTCTTTGGTTTGCACTTCAATTCGGACTGAGGTTTATTCACTCTTGTCTCTGGGGTAATTTATACAAGTTGGTTGCTATCTGGTTACTATGTGGCTAACTATAGATCTGCTACTTATGGCAGGTGTACAGAGTCTGTACGGTGTACAGGACCTGTACAGTGTACAGAGTCTGTACGGTGTACAGAGTCTGTACAGGTAAACAGACCCTTTCTGGTATGTCTGGCTATTTATACAATTTCCACAGCAATGGTTGCTGGTTACTAGGCTGTGTGTTCACGTCATCTTTGTTTGCGTCATCTGGTTAAGATATGATTCAAGTGGTATGTCTTGGCTTGTCACATCAGCCCCCACTGAAGGGTAGTCTGTCTCAGACTATTCTTCAGTCATCATCCCAATAAGCATAGGCTGCTTCTGCATCTATACCTGTTCCATCATCTTCATTGTCTGTGCTGGGGTCACTCCATTCTATGAGCTCTTCTTCTTCTTCAGGGAATAGGATTTCGACAGAGTTGATGATGCTCAGATAGGTAACAGGGTTCATTCCTTGAATATCATTCAGGGAGAATTGTGCCTGTGTCAGGGCTGTGACATTTCGTTGTAAATAGTGTATAGTCTGTCTGCTGCAGTAGTGTCTCTTCTGGTCAGACCTGTGGTGTTTCTGATGTAGGTCTGTTCTGGGGCTGGGAGGTTCTGCAATTGTTCACCGATTGCATAATAGTTGGTGGACTTGTAGTAGGCATCTGGCCAAGGTAAGATTTTCTTGGTGAACTTGAATCCTCTGAAGGGGGTTCCCATTGGCTTGACTGAATTGAGGTAGAGGAACTGGTAGGGCTTGGAAGGAGCTGAGGACCAATGTCTGGAGGCACTGATCAATTCTTTGACTCATGATGTGGGGGGAAATATAGTTTGAGGTGATTGATGTGTACTGGTGTTCTCAGGGTTCGTCCATCCATGCTTCTTAAATAGATGCTGGTTCCTCTGATATTGTGTACAAGATAAGATCCTTCCCATTTCAGTTCCAGTTTGGCGGCAAAGTTTGTCTCAATCATGCTTCTCCAAACTAGGACTTGATCTCCAATCTTGATCTCCTGATCCTTCTGTTTTTGGTTATAGTACTTCTTTTGTCTTTCCTGAGCTTTGATAATCTGTCCTTGGGCTTGATTTCATAACTGTTCTGCCTTCTTGAGGAGGTCTCCGAGATTCTCATGGTCAGCAGTTCTGGTTTTCTTGGCAAACATCATTTCGAATGGCTTTTGTTTAGTGGATGTGGCAGGGGTATTCCGAATTTCCCATAGGATCTCAGGTAAGCAGAGGTCCCAATTGGTAGGATTGACTCGGGCAAGTCCTTTCTTGATGGTCTAGTTCATCCTTTCTGTCATGCCATTGGTCTGAGGGTGGTATGATGTGGTCCATTTGAGGTGGATCTTGTGAATTCGGGCATAACTTGTGATTATGTTGTTGATAAATTCTGTGCCTCGGTCAGAGATAAGTTCTTCTGGGGGTCCATATCTGAGTGTGAGTCCATGGAGGAGGCCCACAATGGTTAAGGCATCTGCGATTTCCATTGGGAAAGCCTTGGGCCACTTGGTCAGATGTTCTACAAATACAAGAATGTATTTGTTTCTTCTTGGTGTAACTGGTAGAGGTCGAATTACATCTACTCCCCATCTTTGAAAGATGTGAGTGGGTGGGGTGTAAGAGGGTTGCTTTTTAGGGTAACCGTTACGTGGTTCTGGAAGGGTTTTCTGGGAGTTCTGGATATTCTGGAAGACCGTTTTCTTATGGTCAAGATCAATTTCGTATGGAGTACGTCCTCTACGCTTATTGATTTCAAGATCGGGTTGACGTCTCAACCAAA